>JALDNG010000020.1:4220000-4440000 GCA_024349245.1 Neodontobutis hainanensis
ATTTATTCAAAGCAGGCCATGTGTTGTTCATGCTTTCCTTATATAGCGTCCCAAAAGAAGGAGGACAACATGAGCCACTCAGTGAAAAGCTGTGTCTATGTGTATGGCAGTAATGACAGTAATTTATCAGGAGTGTCTTCGAAAGTAAAAGCTGTTGTTTACCTTCTACATTGCTCCACTGGTTTCTAAATGACTGTAATTGTAGATACTTTCTCTAGACTACAAAGGCAGGTGTGGCGGCGTTTCTTCGTTCATTTAGTTTAGTCCTGCTCTGTCAAAGTGGCCCTGGACACTACAGTTAACAATCTCACCAGTGTCTGTAAGATGGAAAAGAACTAAGCTGCAGTAGTTATTGCAGATCAGATAGTAATCTTTTAAATCCTGCCAAGTGGAGTATCAGAACACTGCATGGCCATATGTGAAGTTTTGGGAGATAACTATAAAAGATTTGACTTTGGACGACTGCCTGCATCAGCTTCAGCTGAAGAACAGTGATAGAAAATCTGCCAAAAACTTTCACTGTGGAAAACAAATTGTGTTAACATTAAAGTAACTTTACAATTGCACATGAGAACCTTTTCAGGAACAAAGTGAGGATCCAAATGCAGCCTGAAACGTTCTGAAATGAAGCAAAAAGAAATGGAAAAACAGTCCCTTGCTTGATTAATAACACACCTTATCAAAATTTACTTTGAAATTGTATCATTTTAAATTAGAGACTGTGAAGGAAATGGCAGCCATAGCTAAACAGCAATGTTTTATAATTTCCCACACATTTCTCTATTTGTGACTTTGTAGAAAGTGCTGTGTGGTAATGGGGTTGGCTTGTCATTTTACTACAAGTCGATTTTCTGAGGGAACAGCTGTGTGTTTCGCAGATTGTCTCAGTAACGGATAAATCACTGCAAAACAGCCGAGGATATGAATGTCACTGTCTGTCTGAAATTACCTGCATCCACATTTCCAAGTTTCTGCATGTGTGTCCCGTGTCACCTGTGGCCCTCACAGAGGTGGTTAGAACAATCTGAACTCGAGCAAAAGCATTCTTCCTTGTTGTTCAGTACAAAAAGCATACCGTTGTTATCAAGACCATACTAACGTTGAGAAAATGAGCTGAGATTTAAAAGATCAGGTCTAAAATACAATTCTCCATAAAAACAGAATTAAATGACTTTGTTACAGTCTTGGCTAAAATAATCCAAGAGTTAAAACACTTTTGATGCCAAGAATAACAGGTGTAAGGAGGTTCTTTGTTCAAAATGTGAGCAAATTCGAAACAGAATCAATATTTTATATAGTTTATTAAAAAAATAAATAAAAAAAATTGAATGAGCTTCTTCTTGGGCAAGCACAGTTTGCTCACTCCGGCTTTAATTATATTAGTAAATTAAGGAACTAATCACTCTTGCCACTGAGTTGTATGGAGCTGTAAATGTAGTAAATGCAATTTGTATTGTTAAAAAACACCAAGACACATCTAACTAGAAGAACACATCCATGTGTTCTTCTAGTTAGATGTGTCTTGTAGGAAATCTGCTTTTACAAGTCAAGTTTAAACTCAAACAAATGTAAAGACATCACCGACCTCTTGCACATGACGGCTACTCTTAGGCCTGACAGGCGAGTACATGACACTTTAGTTTTTCCTAAAGCCCACCACTGTGGTTAGAGGGGATCATTTTGGTTGTCAGAAGGATTAAACCATACATCTCATCAGTCACTGGACACCTAAACCACTACATTAACATCTATATTTCTGTTCCCAGACCTCCCGCTCCCTCTGTGGACGTCTGTGGTTACCTCTCATGGACTGTCTAAATTCAACTGGGACGTGGCGATGATTTGCAGGCCGCTCACATCTGCTGCAGCAATCAAGGAATCACCCCAACTCATATCCTCTCCACTAATAAAAACACCAGAGACAGAGTTAAAAGAGACAGAAAAAAGTGTGTGAAAAAACTTAGGCATGAAAATGACACCGACAGACACATATGGAGAGTTGAAAGGTACTAGAAAGACCTCAACAACAGAGAGCTGTTGAAAAGAAGGTTGGATACTGGCCTTTTGTCTTCAGGGTCACATCAGAGTCACCGCAGAGAGGTTAGCCTTTTAGGGGAAAAAAAGTAGCTAGTAGCGAGTAGCTAAGAGAAAACAAAATAGGTTTCTGCATCCAATCTCACGAGTGCAGATTGGATGCAGTTTATATTAATGCATAGTAAATATATAGGGCTTTTCAAGATACTCAAAGACACTTTACACATCCATTATTTATTCACTCCACAGTCACACACTGGTGGTGGTAAGCTACATCTGTAAGGGCTAGACTGACAGATGTGGCAGCCATTTTGCATCTACGGCCTCTTCGACCATCACAAAACATTCTCACACATTCACACAACGACAGTATGAACTGTGGGGAGAGCGAGAATCAAACCGCCAACCTTCAGGTTAGTACGAGCGCTCTACCACTGAGAAAGTGACGAGAGCACTGGGACGGACAAAGGTGGAGGGTGTAATTAGTATGAGTTACTGCGGCCCGTTTTTACGAGGCTGTAAGTCTTGTTTTTGGATAAAAGTGATCTTTAGGAGTAAAGTTCACCGCCCTCCGTCCTTCGTCATTAACACCTCGTGTGTCTGTCTGAGCCATTCATCTTCCTCTGTTTCATTAACAAACGATGCAGTAAAATATTTCTGAGGAACATAAAAAGATGATTTTTCATTTTGTGCAGCCTAAAGGAGCTCTAGGATAAAGAAACAAAAGTCAGAAGGTTTGACGATTCATTGAAAAGTCACTTGTAGTTGACTTAAGGACACCAGGAGATTGTGTGAGAAAACTATTATGGACATTAATGGGCATTGTAATTACATTACAATGCCCAAGACAAAAGAGAAACTATTCTTTAATTATTCATGCACAGTTTAAATTATTGATTTGTTTCTGGCTTATTATTTACAAATTCATCATGTTTCTTATTTGTCACTTAACAACCATTTTTACAAACCACAAATACATTCCATGTAACAAGTTTATTTCCTAATATTAATCAAACAATCTGATTCCTTAATCAAATCTGCCCTCTGTGTGAACTGAATCAAGCCAAATAGTGTTCTCGTGCCAAAGGAGTAATACTACTCTTTGGTTTAGTTTAGGCCGACGAGCATGGACTAAAAAAACAGGAGGGCGTTTGACTGAACCTTTAAGTTTGTGCTACTCGCTTCAAGATGTTTTGCCACATGTTGAGCTTTTTTGCAACTGCCACTGAAGCAAATAAACAATCAGGTGTATACCCTGTTGTCTGTCTTTCCTTTGTTTAATCCTCCATCACCTGTTCTGAGTCCGTTTAACTCAGTGAGATGGTGGGAGGAGTCGGCCCTCGCTGCTGCACTGAGCCACAGTCTCATTAAGGCAGGAACGTGCTGACACACACGTTTAGACAGACCCGTCACTTCACATTGATGTTTGGTTTGCCATAGTAAAATCTTGACCTTATCCCCTTCTGTTCAATTGCTTTTCTCACAGCTGACCTTTTCATTTTGTTGCTCGCATGTGATCAGCTTGTGTTTTTGGCACTTTTTGCTCCATCGCTGCTGACAAAGTTTTACATTCCTCACTTGCTCAACAGTAGTTCTGCTTTAATGAGGCTTAGCTCTTTTAGTCTTTGATTTTTTTTTTCCTACATACACACAAGACTGTAGCACGGTCTCCTGTAAATCTGAAGTGGAATTGTTGAATAGAAACCTGGACTTTTAATTAAGACCCACAGTCACAGTCAAGCTATTCCACCTTGTGTTGGTTGATTGGGACAATTTGTGGGAAAAGAATAATGAACAACTCATTTTTACTCCAGGAAAAGCTTCAAAACTTAAAAATAAGACACATGGGTGTGGCACGGTTGAAAATGAGTCGTAAAAAACATTGTCAGACAAACTTCAGCATGCAGATATAAAAAGGTACAAAGAAAACAGCTTGGCTAAACTTAACAAGCAACACAAATGACAAGGTTTCTTCTACAATACTTTGGTGGACACTCGGGTTGTCAGACCAAAATGTAAGTTTCCATTCTAATGTATACTGCCAATATAGGTAACTCCTCAAAAGTAGCCGTTACTAAAGTTATTGTTTAGTTACCAAAGTGGTGAGGGCAGACTGCCTCTTTGCCTTTTCTTGAAGGGTACAATCTCTGTCAAATATCTAATTATTTTGACATGACATGAATAGAATAATTACTTGGAATAGAATTATCTAGTTGCCATGGCACCTATCCGTGGGTGTGGCCTGGCAGGCCCAGCAAGTGCATAGATACAGTACTGTCTGTTACAAATCTGCTCCTCCAGTTTTGAAAGAGTAAATTAGAAGAATAGATAAATTTCTTGATGTCAGGAATAAAATAAGTAAATAAATAAACAGTTAATGATGACTGAGAAATGATACTTATAATGCATCCTTGCTTTAAGTTGGCCTTTGACACCTTGAATGTGTTAGTTGCAGTGAAAATACCAAGTATTGTGTTTGGAACCATGGGTTTGCTGGCAGCTTGAACAGTAAGTAAATGGAGAAAAAGGCCATATGGTGACTCAGATAAGCTCTAAGTTGTCCACAACAGCCCATCCCGTGACACTTAAAAACAAATAAAACAAAAGGTAGCTGAAAACACAGTCATAGGTCATTTAACTGTGCACTGGAGCTCAGAGGGCTGATGGCTCTAATATAATCACACACAACTGAACACATGCAGCACAGATTTACATATGACGACATTTTTGTAACATTCAGGTTCAGACTTATGCCTCCTTCAGACCTTGCATTTTGATCTATCTGGGTACGTGCGACCCAGACCACCTCCAAATGCATCCTCAGATAACTCGAGGCAAATTTAAGACACACAGAGGATCCATCTCCGTAGTACATTCTCACCCTGCATTACAGTTAAACACCAGGTCTGAAGGGGGGGCCATAGTAAAATCCAACATTAAACATCTTTTTTTCTCAGTGCGACCCAATGTAGAGGACAGCAGGAATTACAACTGAAAAGTGTCTGTTTGAATTTACAAAGAAAAGTGTTTGTTGTTTACAGTCTCTAAAGTTTGTAAGATATAATAGCAGATACATGTTAAGTAACTTTCTTTATGTAAATACTATTGGAGGTATAGTTCCATGTAAGTACTGATGCAAGCTTTTTGACCTCAGGTAAGATCTTCTAACGTCATTCAACTCAGCAAAACGTCATTTCACTTCAGTTTGTGATTCACAGGTCGTGCAAAAGTCTTCACCTATAATGAGTAAAATAACTACTGTTGAATGACGCGCCAATCTTTTGAGTCATGGCTCAATCCGAGGGCTACAAGAATAATTCTAAATGTATTACTTCCACAAAACATATAATTTTTTCTGTCTTACTTATTATCTTTGTCTTTACACCCCTCCACCAAAGCCCCAAACCTACTGGGACAGGCAAATGAAAATGAATAATGAATAATAAATAATGAATCTCCTAAAATGTACAGTATGTTTGAAGTATAAAACAAGATGTGTGTGTTTTCTGTCACACTTTTGCCATAAAACTCTTGATTTTCTTCACCATCTGTCAACACAATAAACATGTACAGTTAGAGGAAGATCTGCCTTTACGTCTTGTAATTTATTTAAAACAAAAAGAAAACAAGAGCTAGCAATGGCATCAGTTGTTTATTCTTAGTGACCACTAAATGAATAGCACAATAATTCATTGATGTGTCTAGCAAATGTAAAAAACTCAAAATGAATTGTAGACTTGAATGGAAGGCCCCTGAATGGGACTGAACGACTGGGCAGTATATGGTGTGGATAAACGTTTAAAAGGACAGAGAACAGTAGTTCACCATCACAATCACCAACACTGTTAATTACATGGAATAAATATAGAGTCAGCCATTCACTGCGACTGCTCGGACACAGTGGCCTCTCTGAATGGGCCTCAGTACAAGCAGCAAGGACACGACATTTATCGAGAGAAAGTGCTCATACAGTTCACTACACAGTGCGAAAAAGATTTGGTTGAACTGTGTGTAACTTGCAGCCAGCTACATAAACAGTATATATAAACTGAATTAGGCTGGTTTAAATGAACAAATATACGCTCCTATGCAGTGACAGAAGAGTTTATGGTCCTATCGTTAAAGAGAAAATAAGAGATTTACATGTATTTTAGGTTTTTCTTACTCTTCCAAACCGAGATGCAAATCAAAGTGTGACATACTGAACTTAACTGTGCCATGTGACTTTATTTTATGTGAATAGTTCTACACTGATCAGAGAATGACCAAGTGTCACGGTGTTTTGAGAAATCACATCGAGCCAGTGGGCTGCCATCTTTATTCCGCTCCTCCTGCTAGAGCCCCATGCAGAAGTGAATGAGGATCATAGTGGGCAAACATGAAACAGAATGAGCAACAAGCACCAGTCCTCCACCTGTGGCTGCGTTCACCATACATATTCAAACACACGATGGGAAACTCGATATGGAGCGCAGCGTGACTCAGCACTCACTCCACTGACGCTGTAAAACTATGCTAATGCAGGTGTCTGTATGTACATGGGGAATGTAAAGATGCATTTCACCAAATATCCACAAGTTTGAAAAGATATTACTTTGGCGAAGTTGTATACTGTTAATAATAGAGTAAATACTATTTTGTAGGTTAATAATGATCTGGTTTATCTTTTAAAATGTGACAATATTGTGGCACTCTGAAGTAGTCCCAAGATATACACTAATAACATGATATTATATATGATAAATACATAATATTAAAACACACATAATGCATTTAGTTCAGTAAACAGACAGAAAAGTGAATGGGAATTGATTAAATTATTAGGTTGGGTTGTAACAATTATATTTTAGGAAAAAAGATATCTGAAAAGAAACAGATCTGACCAAAAATCTGCTTTTACAGAAATACCGAGAGTAAGTTCTGTGTAAATCTAATCACTGTCCTGGGACATTCTGTTCTGTAAACCTCCATGACTTACACGTCAGCTCATTACAAACCTGGAAGTGTAATTATAAAAAGTTCATGTGATGTAAGCTCTTTTAGTAAATCAGCCTGTTACATGTCTGATTTGTTTCATTCTCGAAAGAATTAAACTGGTCCATCCATTTTATATTTTTCTGCCGTTATCTCATTTTTTGAGTCGAACCAAGTAATTATTTTAACAGAAACTACTTATTCATTAAGGATTCTTAGTTGTTAAAGTGCATTCGGTATGTTGTTGACAATTAAAACCAAACAATAAATAAAAAAAGACATAGACTATATACTGATGCTGATATCACTATTTTACATAAGAACTAAACATGTTTGACATGTTTACCTTGGTTTTGTGCAGGTATTGGTAATTATTAATAATATTAGAGGGCTGTGTGAAGTAGAAACAGGATATTAGGAAGATGCATTTGGTCTTTTTTAAATCTCCCAAAAGGTGGGTAAACAGTGCAGATGAGTTCCACCTTAATTCAATTCTCTTATATAAACAGCCCCGTGCACCATGTGGTGGGCTGCGGGCTGTTTGACTTAAAAACGCTTATCGTGGTTCCTGCTCAGATGAGACGCAGCCAGACGCAAGTGTGTGCTAAAGTGAAGCTGCATTTAGAAGAGTATTTAACATTTATTTGGCTAGTAATAGTCTTCTTTTGCAAAACATATAGTTCAATGAGCTGTATGTGATGTGGTGGGAATGGTACTGGCCATTTCCTCATTTTAATTTGCAAAAGCTTCATGTGAAGTCTAATCAAACCAGAAGGACAGGTTTCTTTTATAAACTTTTTCAATAAAAGAAATGATTGTCCCTGCCTTTAACAAAGTCTTTTAGCAAGCATGTTGAATATTTCCAAAGTCAAAAGAAAAAGAATTATATTTTAAAGTGTTCAGACAAATTAAGTCACTTGACATATTAAAATGAAATTTGAAACATGGCAAGGAAATGTGTGTGTGCGCATGGTTCACAAATAGTAGGTCCTCACATGTGGGCTTGTTATCGGTACATTCCCAAAATAAGTTGGTTTTTCAGCTGCAGTGATTCGTAAAAAGGTATTATTTTGTTTTAACATCACCCTTAGAATCAAGATTCCATTATGTATGTACTATGTGGTTACATTTTATTACAGTTTGTTACACAGTGTATTACATTGTACTAAAAGAGGAAGATACAATGCATCAAGTCTAGTGTAAAACAAAGTGTGACTGATGATGCCTTTGACAACTTTCCGGTTTCATTAAAGGCAACACAGATGTGCGCTCAGCAGTGGGATGCTAAAACTTTACAGCCAACATGCACTCTACACAGACCCATCCTTTAGTGTTTGCAATCAGTGTACACTCGCGCTCATCGGGTTTAACCAGTCTCTTATTATTTAAATCCCCAAAAGCCAGAGGTCTGTTTAGTCTCTAAAAACTAGAAATCTGGGTGTTAGCTTGACCAGATTTTGTAAATTTTGACACATCTTCCTTGGTTTAATTTTACCCCTCAATCCGTCTCTTCTCATGATCCAACCGATGACTCGGGCGATCTGCATGACATGTAGAATTAGGTGGATCTGAGAGATGAAATGGGAACTGTGTGTCCCGACGGCGTGGCTACAGGTCAGAACTTTGACGTGCTCTGGAAGTGACAAGGTACTGAAGTTTTTCTCAGATCAGAGTTGCAGAAGTGACAGATTTGAGTCCTAGACTTGAAGGCAAACACAAACCACATGGTCACAATTTTTGATTTTGTTCAGCCCTTATATAGGAAAAGGTCTTAAAGACTAACAAACTAAATTAATATATGAACAATAGTATATAAAAATTTGGGCAACTCTTGGGTTCTTTAAGGGACACTATTGGTGGAGTACCTACTACAGAAGGACCTGGGTTTAAATACTGATTGCTTTGTTGCCTTTGCTCTTTCTTCTTGTTTCTTGTCTCTTTTTTTTTATATAAAAAGCTACAAACTGCCAAGAAAAAAAATAACAATAAAAATATTGATATATTTAATGACTTGTGGCTTCAACCAAGTTGTCCCATGCAATACATTTTAGCTAGGATTGACAATGTCTCCCACATTTACAAGGCTGTTATCAGGTTTGGGAAAGTGCAAATATAAATTTAAACACTGCTGTTTGTATTTAAAATTAAAACACAAAGGACTCCTTTCTGTGGATGAACACAGCTTCAAATCCCCTCAGAGCCGCGGTCTTTCCTCAGTGACAAATGTCTGCCCCCCTCCACCCCCAACAGATATCGATGGATATTCGGGCTTATTTCTCCAATCTGTTGTTCACCTCAGAGCGGAGATGGAATCCATTTCTGCCTGGTTGGCAGCGAGGGGGGACTGTAGGACAAGGTAATTTGGCTGGCTGGCACCCTCCAGTATCTCTGTCTGAGCTGCTGAGCTATCTCAGCCCTATTTCCAAAGTTTACCTCAAACAAACAAGTGTGGCCGATACAAAGCCTTCAGCTCCGAGACACACTAACCGGTCTTCAGCGGGAATCAAACAATGCTCGGACATCCTCGGCAGTTGTTGGCTTTTATCAGGCCTCGGAAAACAATCACAATGATATTCTAGCACAGAAACAATCTCCTGAGGAAGGAAAGAGAGACTTTATATAAACTTTATTTAAGGATTGCAGCAGGGACTATATGTAGTGTTTAAAAAAAAATTAACATTATTCATAAATGATGATAAAAATATGCAGTAGTACTCCAAGTGTGGTCTGGCAGCCTTATATCACTTACTGGCCAGAATTGCTAAAAATACTACAACTACATATAACCCCTTCAAGCCCAGTTGATTTGTATCCCACAGGTAAATAATTTCAAACAAGTAAAGTCAACTCAGAAACCTCACAGACCAACCTTTCTTTCAAATATGAGTCAGTTTGACAAAGATTGTCACAATGAATATTACGTTTTAATTAAAAAGACCCAATCTGAACAGCCACTGAAATAATCTGACTGTAGTGTCACATTGCAGAAGGGGATTAAATTAAGAAGCAATAAAACTGTGGCAAAAGCAATAAAAGCACCCAGACACCTCAGTCTAGTTTGGCGTCTATGAAAACACCAGGTAAAAGCCATAAACTTTATAAAGACAGCACTTCCACTACTGTTTGATCCAAAGGATATTCAGAAAAAAAAAGAGAAACTGATATAATAAAGGTTGCCTGAAAATTAATGTATTTACATTTGTGTTTCTAATATACAAGTTAAAGAAATGTAGATGAGTATAACCTATCCTGCAGTCATGCACAAGTCAGCATTTAAAAATGTTTTCATTTCAACTTTTATTTTTATAACAAGCATCGAGGCCCCCTACAGACCTTGAAGTTTAACTCAGCTTCTTTCTATCTGGACCCATGCAGCCAGACATACAAGCATCAGAGTCTTCACTAGACCCGTAGTGGTTGGTTAAAACAGTGCACCTCTACTGCTGCTGTTATCTTATATAAAGAGACAGAGTTAAGTGTATAAGCCCCAGTACCACAAAGTAAACATGAGTACAACTTCAAAAAAGGCCTAAAATGAAATATCTTGAAAGTTAAAGGATCAAGTAAAATCAATTTAAACACAGTAGATCAACGCTGTAAACATTTCAGTGATTTTGTAAAAGATGCTCATTTGGAAGTTTGGCAAAAGAGGGACAACAGTGCATTTGGAAAAGGAATGTCCTGAGATCTTACATAAAAAAGACTTTTGGAACAAAAGTTTCCACAGAAGCACCGTCACCATAAATATTCAATTATTTCTTTTGTTCGACGCAGTACCTCTCCAACTAATGAAAAGAGCAGACTTCCTGAAAATGACCGCCCCGAGGTGCGTCATAGTCCAAATTTCTGTCAATGATGGACTGCTCCCAGACTTCAGCTGTAACTAAGCAAGGCACTTTTTGATCTAAAGGCATATGGAATGATCATTTTAAGGAAATGGAGCCGCAGCAGCTCACAAAAAGAAAAGAAAAAAATTTCCAAAATGAACAATGGAGTTGACAATATCTCAAATTCACCTTTGAGTGAATCTAGGAGGAAGGGATTAAGGAGTAACCTTCATTTTGCAATGCAGGGCTGGCTGACTCGTGTAACTGCTGAGTATTGTAACGCCGAAGAAAAGTGAGAAAAAGGAACACTATATTGTATGTGCTTGAGATTCGGTTTTGCAAAGGCACCATAAACAATGTAAAGTTACATTCAGCCCCAATCCAAAACACTTTGATCAATTTAGTGCCAGTCTTTTTGAGTCCAACATTGATTGACAAAGAAATTCTTCAAGTGCCCACCAGAATCTTCTTTTTTTTTTTTTTTTTTTTTTAATAACACTAAGTAAACTCAAGGACCAAAGAGGCCAATAGTGATTTGCTAATATTTTTGCTTTAAATAATATTAAAAAGTGTCTCTTGGTCACTTTGTATGAAGCAGTACAGCTGTGACATCATTCATCGTCCACATTTGGAAGGTGCTGTGGACGCTGTAGTCACTTATCTCAGCATGTCATGGCACAATTCACTGATTGTCTAAAACAAAGAGGAAGTCATTTTAAAGGTCAGTGGTGATGACAGGCGTGACCCCGTGGATAAGCAGTGTGGGGCCCAGCTCTTTGGTCAGCAGATCCAGATGGTGTAAATACGCGGTGTAGCGGCGCGTGTCAGCCGGGGGGCGTGGCAGATACAGGAAGCGCACCGCGGCAGGAGGACGGGCTTGGTCTAGAATGAGCCTGTTGACGGCTGAGAGGTAGTCGTCCGAAAGGCGGGTGGCGTTACTCGGGAAACTGTTGGCGTAGTCCTCCTCCTCTTCTTGTTTTGTGCTTTCAGACGACTCCGCTGACTTGTTGAAATCACCTTGACGTTGCCAGTGAAGCGCCGCCTGCTCGTCCCAAGGAACGGTGTAAACTTGTGCTTCGATTCTCAAGTCCTTCAACAGCTGCCTTAACTTCTTCTCCGTGCCCTGTACGCTGCGACCCTCCTCCACGCACAGGAAAAGTCGGATTGTAGCTTTGCGCCAGGCTCGTACCATGTTTAGGATACATGCCAGTTGTAGAAGGAAGAAGGAGCAGGTGTCGACATAGCTACAGCTGTCAGGACGGAGCAGGTTGATCGGCCACACGTCGATAAACACAACACTCTTCCCCTGAGAGAAAGATGTCGGCGGCAAAGCTTGGGTGCGATCAAATTCATTAAAATACCGAGCCAGCACTACGTTTTTAGACATCTTCATGGCGTCGGCGATGATAGCCACATACTCCTCAGGCCCCAGGACCTTCTTGTCTTTGGACTCACCCGACCCTCTAAGATTGGGAAAGTGAAACATAGGCGGCTGCTGCTCCACTTCGTCAGACGGGTAGGACAGATCTAGGGACTGACTTGTGGAGTGTGATGGCTCAATCAGTGTGTCCTTGGGTAAACAATCATCATAAAAACCCAGGACCAACGTGTTTGGACGCATCCCACCTGGGAAAGAAGGAAAAAAGAGACCATTTGAAAAAGTGGTATTAAGTTTGTCTACTACTATCATTGATTTATTGACTTGTTGAAGTTAAAGGGCTGCATATTTCAGGTTTTCTTTTTATGTCAGATGCGGATGAGTAGAGTAGGACTCAAGCATTCAAGTAACAAAAAGCACAAACAGAAACTGAATTAGTGAAAAAAGCTTTTAACAGTTTACATCATTACTTAAAGCAGTCCAATTTTCTGTCCCATAATGCATGTTTATTCAGTAAAGAGTTAATAATAAAACTGAGTTCTGATAAACACACAAAAACTATTAAAAGCATAAACACAGACTTGGGTATCTTTGTTGATTCATTGTCCTTTCAACATTCTCGTAACTGGTTAGCAGCCAAATGATATTCAACTACACTTTGCAGTTTGTCCAATAATATGTCTATTTTCATGATTAACACTGTAGGTTATTGTGCCAGTGTCATGTTTCATGGACTGTCTCAGTCACAGCCGCCAAAGGACACCATTCATCCCAAAGCCTTTTCTTCAGCCATTGGTCCTTGTCGTACACTTTTACAGCTGAGCACGGTTTGTGCAAGGTTCAATAATAAAAAATCCATTATACTATAATTTGTCATGTATACCATGCGCATGTAACCAGTAACACTCAGGCCCATGTAAACACAATCATTGCAACCAAACTCTCAGCAGAAACTCAACTAAACAAGTGACACGATTCTTGTTAATAATCTAATTAATGTCTATAACGCTTTAAAGCAGGTGTGGGCAGTTCTTTTTCTTTAAGGGCCACATTAGAA
Organism: Neodontobutis hainanensis; assembly: GCA_024349245.1. Lineage (NCBI taxonomy): Eukaryota > Metazoa > Chordata > Actinopteri > Gobiiformes > Odontobutidae > Neodontobutis > Neodontobutis hainanensis. Next base: position 4,233,271 of record JALDNG010000020.1, read on the forward strand.
CATGGGACTCTTGAACTCACTTGTGCTCAATAAAAACAGATAATACATTTTTTGGCCTGTAGTTTAAAGTGTGAACTAAAGGCAAAACAATTTGTCCAATAAACACTCTATAATCAACATCACAGTCACAGCTGCAGTATCCTCAGTTTTAGAGAGTTTTGGAGAGTAGAGAGGCTAGCTTTAGGAAAGGTTGTTACTAACTGGAGCATGTTGTATAGAAGAATCAACTGCTACAGAATATTGAATGAAAAAAGAAAATATATGCAGTATTTTATTATCAATAAATTCTTAGTAAATGATTGGCCAGTTTAATCAGACCGACGGGCCGCATGTGGCTCCCGGGCCTTTGTTTGACCACCACTGCTTTAGAGGAACAGTTCAATCAAGCTTAATCTTCCAAAGCTTTAGCCAGGTAAAAACACACTTGATACTAAAGGTATACTTAACAGGAAAATGTGATTTTGGACACTAAAAACATTAGGGCAAGACATTTTATGCACATTAATACAGGATTTTTTTAATGGATTTTTTAAATGCTCATGCTCCTTAACACAAAGAGGTTTTGTTCATTTATAAAAGTGCCACATCTCACTAAGCTCAAAGGAACATCAGACTTTGATGTTTTCTGCTTAATTTGACTGAAGAGTGATCCTGTATAAAGGCTGCACTGACCTAATCCTGAGATGAAGAGGAGATGTTGGATGCCGTGTCGCACTGAGTTGGCCAGCGTCAGGTTGACAAAAGCTTTGATGTTGAGATGGTCCACCAGCGACAACCACGAGTCGTACTGACACTGGAGCGGGTCTGAAGGCAAAGTGTCTGAGGGAGGAAACACAGAGGTGGCACCAGGTTAAATACGAACACAGCTCACAGGTTGAGAATAGAAAAGTCTGGATGAGTCAGAGCAGCTATGAGTCTGTCAGTAGAAATGAAGAAAACACACAGGATTAAAATGGATTTTAGTCTAACTCTCCACAGATGGATAGAAAACTCTAGTAGGAACAGACTGGTAGATATGTGGTCATGTGGATATTTGAGAGATTGTTATTGAAAATACAGCTTTTCTTCTCTTTAGATTTTTTCCAAATCTTCCTTTAAATGCATTCTTCTTTTTTCTCAGATGGTTACACATTTTTAAAACATTTTTGTAAACGGTATGATGACAAAGAAAAAAGACGTTTTAGAAACACTTGATAATAACTACACACTGTTGAGCATTAGTTAAGTATTGGTAATAACTTTCCTTGGCATTGCTACTTCTTAACATTGCCCAGTATTTATTTAAAAGTCTAAATAAAGATATCTCCCAAATTAGATAATGATAACTATCTTTGCCTCCTTTCTTGTTTTGTATATTTCTATTATTTGTTGGATTGTTCAAAAAAGTTGTGATCAAATCTGACGCTCAGTAAAAAGACAGGGATAGACTTAGAAAGAGTGGGAAACGTTGATGCGGGAGAATGGGAGAGGCAGAACAAACACATATGAGAGCAAAGAGAGAAACCTACAGAGAGGCACACACAGAGAGACAGGTGATCAATCAAACGTGGGCTCTTAGGTAGCTTTCAGGACCCCTTCAGAGTTAAACAGAAGCTATGTGCTCTTTGCATTCTGCTAAGAGGCCGAATGGATCGAATTAAAATACCACGAAAAAGTGCAGGAGAAGAAACTGGCACTTCTCAACAACAAACTCATTATAATCACAAGCGAATGGATGGCTCCTTCATATTTCTCGAGCCCAAGTGCGTTGTCAGAGCTAGAATTAGAAGGGCACTCCAGTGGTTAATGAACATATCATTCTTTAGTAAAACACTCGCTGTGGGATACTGATTCAGGGCCAGTCTCCCGTCAATACATACAAACCCCATCAGACAAAGAAAACAGTCAATAACCTCGCTCCTTGAAACTTTGAAATGTTCACTAATGCAAAGCAGAAAAGTTGTTGTGCATGTAATTCATTCTCCAAAATAAAACTTTACTTTTGCTCATGTGGCACCTAGTTAGACTTTTGTGTGGTATTAATGCCTCCTTTAAATATATAATCAAGTTAAATTATCCTTTAAAAGCAAAATACCATCAACACGCAAGATTTATTTTGCTCATAATTAATAGTCACATTATTCACACTTGTTTGTTAAGATGAAAAATTAGGTAGAAACAACTTTCGCATAAATAACGTAGCTTAAATGTAAAAAAAAAAAAAACAGCAAGACCACCAAATTAGCATGTCTAATGGAAAATCCAATGACGAAGAATTTAAAGGGGCGGCAGTGGCTCAGTGGTAGAGCGGCCGTCCTTCGACCGGAAGGTAGTAGGTTCGATTCCCGCTCTCCCCACAGTTCATACTGTCGTTGTGTCCTTGGGCAAGACACTTAACCCAGCTTGCCTCCAGTGTCCGTAGCACTGGTGTATGAATGTGTGTGACTGTAGAGGTGTGAAAGTCGAGCGCCGTTTGTGTGGCAGCCCCCCTCTCTGTCTGTCCCAGGAGTGGATGTGTGTGAATGGGGTGAGTGGAAGCACGATGTAAAGCGGTTTGGGTGCCCGAGAAGGGTGCAGGAAAGCACTATATAAATGCATACCATTTACCATAAATGAGTTTAGGTAGGAAGCCTAACCGCTCTTACACTTTAGCACCAGAGAGAAGTGTTCTTACTGAGGTCTCCCAGCTGGACATGTCCCAGGACGTATAGGCCACTTTTCTTGATGTCATTGATGAAGGTGATGAGACTCGCACTGCTGCGAGGATTGGACACCATCAGCAAAATCTGGGGTCTCCAGAACTTCACATGGTCCTTCCTCACGTCCAACATCAGCAAGTATTTACGCACCTGTGGGAAAAGAGATAGAAGCAATGTTATTCATGAGGAGGAGGCATTTCTCTGACTGCTGGGGGATATTTACAAGATAGCATACTCCTGCTTATATTAACGGTCTATGTTTGTGTTTTTACTTTCTTTAGATGTGACTGAACATGTGTATGAATATCACATTTGACAGAAGGGACACAGTTTTTTAATGTAGAAGATGCATTAGCATGGATTACAAATAATGTTATTAAAGGTGGTAATAGTCTCCAATACAAGGCTGCTCCTATAAATAAAATAAATAATTTTGAATCAATAGAAACTCAGGACTTAAGGGTGATTGGAAAAGATTACTCAAAACAACACCATTTGATCATTGCACAAAAGAGTTTAGCTTGGCCAGCTGCGACTAACTCTTTTCCTATTCTATACAAAAAAGTTAGTCTGGTATCCTGTTGCTTGAGTTCAATTTGATGGGGTTTACAAGAGGAATGTTAACCAATCAGAGAAACTCTGGGAAAAAAAAGTGAAAAAAAAGTGAAACCACACCGCCGTTTCTCAACAAAGAAGCCACGTTAGTGCCGCTAGCGAACACCAGAGTGGTTTCATCGTTTATATACTTTGCTGGTTATTTAAAACCATGGCAAAAGCAGAAATAAACGGCCTCTCTGCAGCAGCGTCCGCCATATTAAATGTTTAGGACTAGCCCCACAAGACGAGTCACTTGTGTATGACGTAGACAGCAAACCACACCCTGTACGGGTGATCCGGCCACAAAATTGCTAAGGAAGGGATTTGCTCTGAAAAAGGGACCAGACTGTCTTGCTTTTAAAGAAAGGAAAACGGTCTGGTATAGAAGGCTACAATAGATTCATTATACTGTATACTGAAGAAAAATAATTTACATTTATATTTATTCATTTAGAACGCTTTTATCCAAAGAGACTTGCATTGTTCTACAGTAATTACCAGTGTCACAGCCACTGGAGGCAAGGTGGATTAAGTGTCTTGTCCAAGGACACAACGACAGTATGAACTGTGTGTAGTGTGAGCTACTGCCGACCCCCAGGAGCAATACTTTTGTTTTTGCTCCTATTTTTTTCAGGAGCTGAACTCCAAGACTTTTTCTATGTTTTTCTATGCCATATTACACTATTTCTGTCAAATACTTTTTAAAATATCAGTCCAAATCTGTGTTAATGAGCACTTGTCCTTTGCCAAGATAATCCCTCCCCCTCACAGGTGTGGGATATGAAGACGCTGATTAGCGAGCATGATTATTGCACAGGTGCGCGTTAAGCTGGCCACAATAAAATGTGCAGTTTTATTACACAGCACAATGCCACCAATGTTGCAAGTTTTGAATGAACGTGCAATTGGCATTCCGACTGCAGGAATGTCTACCAGTTTCCAAAGTCGTTTCAGAGAATGTGGCAGTACGGTACATCCAACCGGCCTCTGGAGACCACTCTGGAGACCACGTATGCCCACACCAGCCCAGGACCTCCACATCCAGCATCATCACCACCAAGATCCTCTGAGACCAGGCACCCGGACAGCTGCTGCAACAATAGATCTGCATAACCAAAGAATTTCTGCACAAACTGTCAGACATCGTCTCAGGGAAGCTCATCTGGGCTCGTTGTCCTCGTTGGAGCATCAACCTGACTGCAGTTTGTTGTTGTAACTGACTTAAGTGGGCAAATGGTCACATTTGATGGCATCTGGCACTTTGGAGAGGTGTTCTCGTCACAAATGGTGGTCACACCAGATACTGACCCCCTGGAAACATACAGTGAAACTGCACATTTTAGAGTGACCTTTTATTGTGACCAGCCTAAAGCACACCTGTGCAATAATCATGCTCTCTAATCAGCATCTTAATATGCCACACCTGTGAGGTGGATGGATTTTGTGTACATTGAAAAAGTCGTATTTGCATTAAAATTTTTGTTCAATACATTTACAGTATAAGGGTTATTGTTAAACAATGAGGACTGGCTATAATGTAATTTAGTCATTTCTCAGCCAGAAATTTTAAATATCAACCTCCATTTATTTTGATTAATTTAAAGTCATATTTTTGGGAGATTTGATAAAAATACAAGATATAGAGAGTATATACAATATCTGTTATTTTAATTATTTCAAAAACTATTGCAAGTATGAACTTTGTGATTTTCCTACAAAGTACTGAACAGTAAAGTCTCAAAGCAATAATTGCCTCTAGTTTGTGCTTATACTTAAGTTATTTATTGAAGTGGCCATAAAACTCCCTTTCTCATGCTAAAGTCAGTCTGGTAATCACAAAGAGTAACAGGGAGAACAGTTACGACTCAGTTGTTTTGTTCAGGATTATTATTGTCAAGTGTAAAATGAGTGACCAGAATAGAAACTTGAGCCTGTTGAAGGGAAGTTATGGACGTGAAAAGGGTAGTATAATCATGTATTAATTGGAGTGTCATTTACTGAACCTTCAACTGTGTTATTGAAATGCACTTTGTTCAGTATTTGTCCCTTTTCCCTTGTAAAAAATATATGCCCATACAAATGCATTAGAGTGACTCGCTAAAGAGATCATCATTTGGATTCTAGCAGTGTTCAGGAGGTTGTATCATGGTCCCATTATGAAATCTAATCATGTGGAACCAGACATTACATCTCAACCTCCAGTCGACTGGGAATGATTAACGCTCACTCTATACAACCAACAGGAATAATGACCAGGAGGTGAATAAAAACATGCCTGCCACATTAAACCAGATTCAGCTCTTTGGGAATAAATAAGCTTTTAGACTATTTCCAAAAACTTTGGTCTGATCATGCAGGTAAAAGTAGTCTGATGTATATTCTGATTTGACAATACTTGTATTTCCATGAACTGGTTTAAAACACATTTCATAAAGTTATGTAGTAGAAATGGTTAAATGTCAAATTTCTTTTCTTCTTTTTTGCTCACTTGACAAAAGAAAAAAGAATTGTGTGCGAGTTATTTTATTTATTATTTTTTTAAGACAAAGCCAATTTCAGACTTAAACTGTCAGCAGTTTAAAGTTTCAGCATTTGTAGTTATAGAATGATTAAGACAAAACTAACTCTGCTGAATATGATAGATAGATTTGTGCACTTTGTGTTGTGTTTTTCCCCTGCCCTCTTCTCTATTCAATTGACCTACACAACACCGATCAGTTGAGTTAAAAGGCAGAAGATATTCCAGCCCAGTCACCTGTGGGTTGACCCCCTTGTCACTTCATCAAGGTCATTTAATTTACAGTTCACTAATTACTTCCGGCTTATTTGCTGTATCTTTATGGGATAAAAAATAAACCCCAAAACCCATCCAACAAAGCTCTCCTTCTGTGTTTCTCAAACTAACATCTGTGACAGTCTTACATTTAGAAATAAAGTGTATCTGGGGCTTTAAGTTACTGATCTAACAGCACTTTTTTGGCTGCGTTTAAGAGAAGCAGATATGGCTTTTAAAAGGCATGAGGCTCTTAAGAAGGACAGTGACTTTAAGATGACATGTTTACATGTTTATTTTGTTGGAGAGTGTTTTAATTACACTTAAACTAATGGTAGGAAGAATAAAAAAAATACAGAGGCACAATAAATCGAGGGGTGTTGCTACTGTTGTTTGTTAGAAGGGCATCAATCAAAGACTATTTAAAAGCATTTGTAAGTAAGTAAGTATCTGTTTAATCTCCTAAAATGTTGATTTTGGACAGTCATTTTGGTAAAGAAAACTAAAAAACAATGTCCCAGAAGTAAAATCCAACAGCCTTTACTCATCTGTCTGTGTTTATCTCTCCATTTTCCTGTCTACTCATCCATCCGCCTATCATCATTTCACTGCCGCGTCAGACTCATTCATCACTTCTCGATCACTCATCTTTTTTCGCTGCTTATACTCTGCCCCTATCTTGAAACCATCGCCGTATTTTTTTTTTCCGATTTTGTCTTTTGCTTTTCTCTCGTAAACACTGTTGTCAAACGTTGTATTTCTATAGTAAACTGTCTTTCCTTCTTCTTTCCTGGCCATCTTGAGGAGCACCTGCATGAAAGATGACTGGATGCACATGATATTTACATGAACACACGTGAACCCTGCTGCTGGGCATATTAGAGAAGTGACTTGACTATTTCCTGCGTTTTCCGGCAATATAAAAATGAGAAATAACTGTGGAGAAGAAGGGGGAGAGAAAGTCCAATAAGTTAAGTGCTTGTAATAATGTTCTCCCCTGTGACAAGCTGCTGGCAAACCCAATTGCTACTCTCCCAGCCCATAACCCCGGTCTGCATTGCGTTGGCAAGCATCTCCTCTTGGCAACAGTGCCCCTTCTCCTTGAGAGCAACAGGCTCGGCAGATAGAGGACACACAGCCGGGTGATGTAAAGCCTGTGTGTACTGTCTGTGTAAAACGCTGAGGCAGAAGATGCAGATACCTGTGTGTCTGGGGCCTCTGATATAAACGTGATAGATAGCAGTTGTAGGAATGACAAGGCGGCATAGATGGGAGCGTGTGTTTGTCTAGTAAATGCAAAGCACTTGGCTGAGGCAGAGGTGGCTGGGATACGTCTGTGTGCGTGTCTGCATGTCTCTATAAACCTGATAGAGCGACGGCTTGGCTCAGGTACAGGCTCTTGTAAAGCTGAGGGGATGAGGTTTTAGTTGCTCGAGTAATGACAAGGCAGTATTGAGAGTATGTTTCTGAGTGTGTGTGTGTGTTGATATTGAACATGTTATTCTGGAAGGCATGATATACTGATTCTTGTTGAAGGCCCCATTTCATCAATAGAATGCAAATTATTGACAGACAACTTTTCAGAACTGGAATATGATGCATTTAATTCTCTATTCTCTATCTATCACATGACTGCTTAGCTGCAAGACATCATAATACCTTTGTACACACTTCATGTAGGAAAACAAACCACTATTTTCCAAAATATTCATGCCTGTTAGGTGTCCAAGTTCCAATTTTTCAAACATGCGTGATTGACAGCTACAAGAACAAATGTCAAGTGACTGGTGAATACTCAACTCTTCCAACACTCTAACACTTGGCTCACATCTGTAAAATGGAGGTGGAAGAATTCCATAGTTCATAAGAGTAGATTATTTTCTAGTTATTTTGGCACAAAAATCAATCTGTCAATCAGTCTGTCTGTCTATCTGTCTTTTATGATGTGAAACACTGTGGTTTAAACACTTGGAGGGTGATACGAGACCTGGTGGAAGATGAGGGCCTGGCTGATGTAGCCCCAGCTGGACGTGGGGCTGAGGTAGTGGATGAGCAGTAGCAGCAGCAGCATGAAGGCGATGCTGGCTGAGGCGTAGATGGGATTGATCAGGAACATCATGATGGCGCAGCCCACAATGCCCAGGACGCAGGTGTGCCAGGTGAAGTACCGGAAAGTTGGCCTGCAGTAGAGAGCAAATATGGAAGAAATTAGAATAGATTTATACCTTAAAAATAACAAAGTTGCACTAGTTTTAAAATGATGAACGGCGAAGGGCGGCAGTAGCTCAGTGGGTAGAGCAGTCGTCTTTCAACCGGAAGGTAGTTGGTTCGATTCTCACTCTCCCCACAGTTCATACGGTCGTTGTGTCCTTGGGCAAGACACTTAACCCACTTTGCCTCCAGTGGCTGTAACAACTGGTTATTACTGTAGAACAATGTAAGTCGCTTTGGATAAAAGCGTCAGCTAAATGAATAAATGTAAATGTAAATGTAATGTAAATGAAGATGATGAAATAGTGCTCCACTATGTAGCTCTGTCTGACGCCCGGACAAGACCCTCTCATGAGAATGCATATCTTTATGTACAAGGCACATAAGCTGTAACAGCCTCATGTCAGTTTGCAGCAGTGCAGTCAGACAGTCTACATTACCCTTAACTTAAAGATCTGCTGTATTTACATAATTTTATTGGTGGCAATATTTATTTAAAGACAGACTAATGAGGGAAAATGTTGTGTGCAAGAAACTCAAATTTGAAAGTCACTGAAGAAGTCCTTCAAAAGATTAGTAGTTCTTCAATGAAAAGATAAAATCTCCTTGGAGACAGGAATTTAAACACAATAACTTTCTGCAAAGCAGTACCCTTCCCAAATGTCACTTTAAAAACCGTAGAGCCATATGTCAAAAGGTTGGCTGAATAACATCAACACTATTGGTGTGAAAATATACGGAACAGTTCATTAAACAACAATCTAAATGTTTAAGCCAAATACATCAACCTAAACTAAACCCAAAAACTTTGTAAAATACATTTTTATTCTCACTGGCTTAACTTCTATTGCTTAAACTATCTGCCTACACCATTATACAGATACAGATACAAACATAACTAAAAAACTAAGAGTTTCAGTGTTTCAATGTGAAGGGAAGAAAACGCTGACGCATGCTTTCCGTTTCATTGAACAAAAATGTGCCGGAGTTAACACATCTTAGCTAAAATAATAAAAAAGCAAAAGAAAACCAAGTTGTAATTTTCTTTTTGGGTGAAGCTCATTATTTTGAGTTGCAGCTCACCTCCTTGTATCAGTGGAATGCATAAAAACTATAAGTCGGATATTAATTAAAAGGAGTGTCATGTAAAGCTTGGAAGCAGACATTCACGACTATATCCAAGAGGTGTTGGCTAATTGTATAGTACCTTCTGAGCAAATGTAAACCTGCAATGCTAATTTGTTCTAAACTTTGTGCCGTATTCAAAGGTAATGCTTCAGTCTCAAACAAACCGTTATAATGACCCACACTCACACTGCTTTAGGGCACTTTCAGACCGAGTCTACACATCAAAACAAATGTGGCTAAATGCAGCCAATTAAAACAAACACTGCACACGGTTAATGAGCAATTGTGTTTGTGCGCCTGGGTCTGAATTCCTATATGAAACGTGTGCCTGAGTTATTTGCCTATGTGGGATATGTGCGTGGGACATTTAAGCGTGAATGAGTTAAAAGGTCAGACAGTTGGGAGTTTCACAGCAGAAAAGAGCTGCATGTTTTTCGAGGATCATGTAATTGACCCCAATTTCCTCCCAATAGCTGCAGCCGTGTGGAAATACAGCCATTAAATGAGTCAGTGCAGACCACTGACTGCTTTCCTTCAGGGAGAAATACCTGGCTTTAAAGAACTGACAAACAGTAACCTCTACTGAGCATTAAGAACTACATTTAGTTGCTGTAAAATGTGATTCTACTGGGCCAATTATTAATAGTTGTTTTAATTGTTGCATAGTTATACTGCAGCAATATGTTTGGTTGATGTTTCATACAGTGTTTCTGCTTCTACTGATTATCCTTTATGAATAACGGAGGGCTGAAACATATTCCAGCTACCGTGGGTTTCAGACAGGTACGTCTTGGAGAGACACTGACAGATTCAGACATCAGAGATCCATTCACACTTTCGTTCAATCCCTATGAACAATTTAAAGTTGCCACTTCACCTATAAATACATAACTTTGGACGTTGGAAGATAACAAGACCCAAAGCAAACTTGGACTACAGATCCAGAGACCTGCGTGATGTGAGGCACGAGTGCTAACCACTCTGTTATCGTGCAGTTTCTGTAATACCACCAGTATAATAAAGAATGTCACACATACTGTAAATAATAAATAATAGGAACAGATCCGGGGAAAATGGGTATCCTTTGTATAGGAAATGTCTTTGCCTGGATTGAAAAGGTTTTGGGAACAGCAAATAAAAAATATTTAGTTTTTGTTTGATGTTGACTTGGCTTGAGCAAATAAATATTACAATAAAGTGAGTGAATAAATTGTACTGTATTGAAATGGATGACTTTTGCGTCGTATACAACTATTGTCTATCAACTTTGCTTTTATTTCTCATCAGCTTGATCACTTGAGCACCCCCACACTGCTCTCATCTTACTCCCATTTCTGTCCGATTGGAGGGTGCGTGTAATTATGATAAAAGCTTGTCCAAGCCCTCCTCCTCCCCTCTCCTTTGTCCCAGCAGCCCCTCCTTTTACTCACCTGGCTCAAACCCCATTTTCCCACCACACACGTTCACCAGCGACTAATGCCACTTAGCTGACAAAGCAAAACAAAATAAAATCTTCAATAATCACCGCCAAGAGACATTCAGAAAGCAGCATGGAGGAGTCACGATGGAACAGAGAGACAGCCTTTAGCCAAAGAACACGTCATAACTGAGGCGTAGTGAGGACAGAAACTCTCTCACACTCAGGAGGGAGATGACAGATCCTAGAAGTAAAATTGTCAAATGTGTGAGACATTACGTCACGCGACACTGATGAGAGACTGAATTTAAGAAACCTCAGTTACAGATGATACAATGTGATCCACCTTAAATTATCTATAATGGCAAAAAAGCATTAGTCCAGGAGCAGTTTCTTTTCAAGTCATTTATGAATCCTTCAGATGTCTAGCTGAACCTAAAATTAACTGCCTATATATTCTCCTATATTCTTTATTGCGCAAAATTAAGCATTGAGGATTATAATTTTACTTTGCATTGGCTTACCACAAATAAAATTATATTTTCTTTGCCATAAATAGTTTCTGGGAAACCACATTTCAATAAATCACAATCAAACTTCACCCAACTTTACTTTTGCAAACAGTCCATCTTCAGTGTTTTCACATTAGTGGACTTCAACATTTGATGCAACTTCTGCCTCATGTAATATATATATATATATATATATATATATATATATATATATATATATATATATATATATATATATATATATATATATATATATATATATATATATATATATATATATATATATATATATATATATATATATATATATAGAGCTTGTAAAACATGCTTTTAAATACCATCTCATGGGATAAACAAACTTGTCACTTCCCTTTTAATGTGGAGTTGTATATTTGTGGCACGGCAAATAAAATCAGTGAACCACATCTATCTCCCGACTTACTGTGAAAAAATGCTTTAGAATAAATGTTGTATGGATTGAAATGTATTTAACTAAAGTTATATGCAGAGTTTAAGGTACGTACAAACTTTTGAGAAAAGAACAGCATATATAAAATAGTCTGTCTTTACGATACTAGTTAAAACTGTACTTGGATCTTTAGATACCTGCAGTATTCTGTCTCATTGCCTTAAAAGGGGTCAATAATCTCAAGTATTTAACCAAAGTCAACCTCAATAAAAGACGCACATTTATACATATACATTTTATAACAACTCATTTTCTCTGATCCATCCAGACGCAGTTGATGATCCATCTGTATTTTTATACTCTGCAATCTCATTTCATTTCACCTTATAGTCAAATAAATAACACTATTCAAACAAAATGACTAGATTAGGATGGCGCCTGTGTTTTGTGACCTAAACATTCAGTCATTGGGCATTTTATTACAAGACAATTAAAGCAAAGTTGAGAATTGCACATGAAATGGTTGTTGTTGCAGTTCTTCATGTGTCCATTCTGACTCACGGTCCCCACAAACATCTATTGGCACCGCCGTCTATTGCTCTGTTATGTCCTGAAAAGTGGCCAGGGCAGCCTGCGTTTTACTGTGAGGGTGTGTTTAAGCTGCTACTAAGTGGTCAGTGTCCGTGTAGCTCGGCAGCGGGAAACACAGCAGCCCCAAGAGGAGCTCTCCACACAGCTGGAGCTACTGCTGATAAAGCTGTAGCCAACACAAGCCTTTCACACAAAGCACAAACAAAGATAAAAACACAAACTAAAAAGGGGGAAATGCTTACCAGCAACAAAGAAACCAACGTTCAACAGGAAGAAACACTTGCACACCGGTGATTAGAAAGAAAAATCAACTGGTGTGACTTGGCTCTACAACACACAGAGAAAAAATAAATAAAAATCAACCTTTACTTTGCAGCTCAATCCAAACACAGACACACTTAACAAGCAGACATCTTTTCCGCTACATCATAATTTCAACCCCTCCCCAACACTACACAACTGTGAATTTCAGGCAAAGGGAAATATTTCTGCTAAATTAGTTATGCTAATTACAGAGCAGTTCTCAGGGGGAGCGGCGGCGCTAAATGGCTTTTAATTCTTTTCGCCTGGAAAGAGACAGAGAAGAGAGTGCCGAATGAAAGAGGCAGAGAGCACGGGCAAAAAAAATAAAAATAAACCGATAAACACACGAACAACTGTGGTTCGCAATTGCCCGGTGACACAGCAACAATGAACTAACAGAATTAACAGCTCAGGGGTAAAAAGGGGACATGGCCCAAAGCAGGCAGGCAGCCAGACTGGTCTTATCTGCTTTAGGGGGCCGTGGGTCCAGTGTCCCCCGACAGAGACAGGGCAGGCTGCGTTGGAAGTTTTCACAGTTAACTTTTTGTCCTGCAGCCTCTGCCAGCGGGCACACTGTGATATCGAGGCATGGGCAGATAGTATACACTGCTGTTCATAAAAGGCTCCAAGGGAAACTGCGCTGTGTGAAACGCATTACTGTCTCGGTCACTCTGCAGCGTTCATAAATGTAGTGTGTACAGATAGTAAAGAGGGCTGTCACGCCGCTAAGCCCATCTTGTCCGTCAAACAAATGCAGAACTGTGTACACTTATCTTTACACACTGCAGTAAAGACTAATACAAAACAGAAATGTCACATTCAGTCTTCTTACGTTCCTCTCCTCGGTAAAAACAGAAAGGTTTAAAAGCTAAAATAGTACATAGTCTTAATATTGAGTACTAACTGGAAATGAGTACAGATACAATTACTTTACAAACCATACACAGATTCGAGTGCCATTTTACAGACGTTTAATCAAGTGACTTGTTTTGAAGAGGACAATTTTTGAGCCTCTTGACAGGATAATTTGCAGTTTGCAAAGCTTTTATCAATCTTATTCACAGTAGAATAATTCCAAACTGTGCTACTTAGAGAAAATGGAGAACAGAAACTAACGTTGCAGTGAGTAAAAACTTTATCAAAAAGCTCTGGCATGATGTTTTTGAGTGGGAGACATTGGCAACCACTTCAGAAAGGGCGTCTTTGACAGTAACTGATCCGTAGGCCATGACTATTACTAAATATCAAAAATGGCAGCCTCTCATCAGATAAAGAGACATTTAGTACCTTCTATCTGTACATACAGCCACTGAACAGAGGACTAGCATTAGAAGAGCAGAGTATTGATTTCAGACTACCTCCCAGCCTCTTTTATTTTCCTTTGCTACATTTCCTTTGCGTTTGTTGTCGGCCTCCTGATTTGGACTTCACTTGACTGATATGGCCTTGCTGTGGGAAGCGGCAAACGCTCTAACATGCCTCGCGACTCACATCTCACTGTAACTGCAGAAGAATTCATAACAGCAAACGCATCGCTGGAAGGGATCTGTCATAACAATAAAGTGATGCATGGGCTTTAAACTGCTTCTTCCTTCCATAACAAATAAAAACCGAAGTAGTTATCGTGTTTAAAATGTATTTCATAGACAGTGAGGAGGTTTAATCAAGGTTGGTATATCTTTAGGAAAACAGCAGTTATTGGGTTTTTACATCTCAAAAGTTTTACTGTACACTGTGGTGTATATATTTGGATGGATACATCAGTGACTATATACGGAAAAGGTCATAAAGTGACTGAATTGAATGCGAGCCGAAGATGTTAAGCATGCACTAACACTGTCCTCGGGTTATGTTTCCGTTGAGTGGAAATGCCTTCAGGCCTTTATAAATCAAGATCATTGCGAGTGTCCCAGGAATACAAACGCCACACACCGACGTAGTAAATTTAAATCGCGGTTTACCTTAACATCCACTTCAGGTCTCCGCAAAAATAAAACCAAACACAATGAGGTTTTTACTGTGGGTCCCTCTCCAATACACAGCAGTAAGCAGCGGCCAGTTTTATGTCTTTTAATTAGTACACTGTCGCCAAAGCAGCATCCAGCTGGCAAATAAACCCCAGGCTTTTTTACACAAACAATGGCAGGGGAAACACACACATATGGGCAAAGGTGTAGAGAATTTGTGGTCTTCATACAAACTGCTGTAAGAAGCAAATACGTGTAAAGCTTAAATCCGTTTTTACCATAAGGGGTTGGGGGTATGTGAGTTGTACCTGAAATTAGGAGCAGAGGCCCATTCCAGAGCGAGGCAGGCCAAGTCTACAGCCGCGTACACCAACAGGAAGAAAATGGTGACAATGCTGGCGATGGTGTTGAGCTTTCCTGAGAACAGCACCAGCTACAGAACAGAAGAAGACAAGACAAATATTTAATACCTTTTTGCATAAAACACAAATTTAGCTGCACTAAGTGTGTGTAGGTACAAATTTGGACACAATCTTTAAAGCCACAGGTTTTCTTACTTCTTACCTGCCTTCTGGGCTACTACCATCAGCTCTGCACTCATAGGACTAAATGTTACATGATACTGGTGGAAACAAATGAAAAAGCACTACGACAGTAAACACACCAGCCTGCTTAACCCTTTTCAAAAGTCTTATCAACACTTAGCGTTCATGCACATAGCATTTTGAGTCTTTATTCTGCTGCATTATTGCATGTTGTAATGTGAACCGGTGGGCTATTGTGGGGAGAAAGAAATTTGAAAACAATAAAGCAGCATCTGTGACTCTAATTTGTGGCACCAAAGGTAAAACAGGCCATACACAGATTGTTTGTATTTCAGATTGTAGTTTTAGCTTTGAAAGCGGGAGTTGGTAATGACGCTTCTACATTAACAAGAAAGAGACTGGTGTGCAACTGATTTAAAATAGAAAGCATGTTTATTAAGATAATCATAATCTTCTTGTCGAACAACTAATTAAAAATAAATATTGTTGCATTTAATATTAACATCTAAAAATGATCCAGACCGACGCTTTGTAATCCTGTGACAGTAAGCCTTGTAGAAAGCCGTTTTGGAGACAGATCCTACTGATAATAAAATAATGTAATTGTCTTATTTTGTTGTGGCTAAGCTGACAGCATAAGTTCAAAAACACAGGAGTAAATGAGGATTTGTGAAACATTAAAAAGGACTATAATTAAGGTCAAATGGTGAAGAAATTCCCAAATCCCATTTGGAAACTTGATTATCTCTGTTACAATTAGACCGCTACACTTTTGGGGCAACCACAGGTGGCCCCTTAGCCTACACCTGGGAAACCGCTAATCGAAGCTAACGTTCTGCTTTAATTAAGATTGATATCGGGGCGCTGTTACGCTACGTGACAACATGACCTGTTTGAGCCACATTTAGTATTCTCAGAGGCTCATTTGGAGGCAGAGCGGTCCCTCTAATTCACCTGACAGCACAGGAATGTACACGAACGTACTTCCCCCTTCCTCCCGGACGCAGGAGCACTAGGCGACTTTTAATAGAGGAGGGAAATGATGACCCCATTATAAGTAGTGCTCCCTGCCATGTTCTCTGACATCCAGATGTGTGAGCACAGTGCTGCGAGGTAGCACTGAGAGCGTGCCGTCGTGTTTCACCTGCCTCCATCTATATTAAATCACGGCCCGGCTTATAAGCTTTTTCCAAGAACCTCCTCACACTTCTGCTCAGCAAGTAGTGCTTGTCATTTAAAGAGCTTTGTTGTACTGATATATTGCTTTATACTAAAAAAAATGAAAGGGCTGTAGTCAAATTACCTTGTTTGACAGGGTTAGGATAATTATATTATTTTATACTATGCCCAGATGTCAATCACGTGGCATTTTGGTTTTAAAAAAGTGGAAAATGTGAAGAAAGAGAAAACCATTTTGATAATAGGATTATAGGAATGCAAATACAACACTGTCGTGATGAAAATAGTTTTTGGCCATTTTGACAAAAACAGACAATAAAAAAAAAAAAAAGATTTAAATGCAGTACCAACAAATGTCCATCAGTGTCTCTAACCTAGAGAAATGCAAAATGAGATTTTCAAAGTAAGAACATTCAGATAAAGTTCAGTGGTACTTATTAAGTGTGTTAATTACACTCATTAAAATTAATCATCTCATTTTACGTTTACATGCGTATACTCTTCGTTAATAAAAGGAAACCACTGCCCTGTGCACACAAGTTGATGAAACTAATTCTTGCATTGGCACAGGCCATCGTTAGTTATTCTTTGGGGAAAGAAACCATTTCTAAGAACATTTCACATCCACCATCAAGAGTGCTATCTTTATCTCTGCCAGGGCTCCTGAGAATGTTATTTGCTCAGAAATAAGACATAACTATTGTACCCGAGAACAAACACAGAGCACAGACTTCCTTCCAATTATTATGTGTTTTTTATGATTGGCCACTGAGATGCTCTGCTGTGGAAAGAGGCTTAAAGGCTTTTCAATGTTAGAAGGGGGTCAGATCTGAGCCAACTGTGTGATCATGAGGCAGGAGTAAACTGAGGAGCAAGAGGAGAAAAGGTAATGACTCAGAAGTGGATTAATGATGTCAGAATATTGACAGGCACAAAGAACATGCTGGGACACGAACCAAGGGAGCAATGATCAGAAGAGGACCAGGAGTGAAAAATAGGAAGCTGGTTTGAGAGGATTTCTGACCTCTGGCAGGTAAAGTCAGTGGGTGTCTCTCCAGCGCTCCCCTGGGAGCCGGCTCCACCAGAACATTAATTAGCTATTAACTCACACACGGACCAGCCACAGACCATGCGGACCACTCGTGTGTATGCACCTGAACGCACCATCTCTCCAGGGAGTGTTTTGTGTGGCCATTTGAAAGACAAAAACTTTTCACTGGAAAGCAGAGGACAAGTTTTCAGATATTTAACTGAAGTAAGTGAGAGTTCACAAAGACAGTTTTATGAGATATATAATAAATCTATATAATGAATAGTACGTTTGGAAGTTTGCGAGATTTTAGGACTAAAATGTGTATTTTAGGTTTTGGTGATGCACAGAACTAAAATTTATACAAGGTGCCCCTCTATAAACAGCTCCGGCAGCCCCTAAAGCAGGGGTGGGCAAACTAAGGCCCGGGGGCCACATGCGGCCCGTTGGGCTGTTCAATGTGGCTGGCCAAGCATTTACTAATATTTTATTGATGATTAAACACTGCATATATTTAGCCTTTTCCTTCAATATTTTGCATTATTTGTTTTGTTGATTCCACTATACGACATGCTCCAAGCGGTAATACCTTTCCATTAGGCAAAATAAATGTATTTTTATTGAACATAAGTGAGTTCCCTGTGATGGCCCGGCCCTCCACAAGAGTTCCATGTTCTAATGTGGCCCTACAGGGACATGCTGTCTAAGAGCAAATCCAGAGGCCTTCATGTACTCATTTTGCTAACGTTAGCTTGGGGGTTTAATTTTAGCCGCAACGTATTACGTGACCGAGACAAGCGCTAAAAGTGAGTCATTGACGGATGTAACAGAGGTAATCCAGTAATTTTTTCAAAAATAAAACATCGTTCAGACTCAGATAATAAATAAAACGGAAACAATGTAAGTCATTTATTCTTCTTCTGCGGCCCGGTTCCAAATGACCCACGGACCGGTACTGCTGTTATACATAACTCAAACTATTCAGATATATATTTAAACGTATAGTGCTGTAAAATACACTATAAAAGTCAGAAATCTAAGCTGATCTGGGATTGTTGTGTGAACAACATATGATTAAGTTTGTAATTTAGTCTGTGGTACTTGGGCAGACTGTTAAAAAATCTTAACATTTAAAAACACAAAGCTGAAATTTGTCCTGGAAATCAGCTAATTAAACCAGAAGGTCAAGTAAGGCTGTCCAAAACATCAATAACAGTGATTATACAAGCTGCTTGTAGGTAATAATTACAAATACCTGTGGTAACAACTTGCATTACATCCTCACTGTTTATGAGAGCAGAGCATTTTGTTTTGTAACCTTGCTAGCAATAAAAACTACAGTAATCATTATCATTTACAAGGACATTTAAGAGTTTCTTTTCCTGCCACTCATCGAAACAAATTTCACTCAGGACATTCAGAACTTTTTTAGCAATATCTCATAATAATACTGTGTTCTCCATTTGTTTTCACTTGCACAAGGACAGTTTTGTAATAACAAAGTTTTTTTTGTTTCAGTTTAACTCTAGTTAAACTTGTAAAACCAGGTTGTGTCTTACTTATTGCTCTTACAGTACATTCTTGAAAGAAGAAACTGACAGATTTCAGGGTCACCATTTATAAATGTCTCATTTCTCTCTTTAATGTCACACATCCACATTCCTGTCCCTTAATTCTTTTTTCTTATTGTTTTTCCTTGTTCTTGCTTATTTTTTACACTTTTTAAAAGTCTAATAAAAGAAAGCATTGGCTTGTAACTTTGTGTTGCTCCCAGCTTCTTATCAGCGACACAGTGTGTGAGATTACAATCAGACTTTTGTCATCAGTGAATCATTCAAATGGCGGAGGAAAATACTGAGAGGAAGAAGATGAGGGAGTCAATGATCTCTGATGGCAGTGGCTTGTCTAACGATTTTTATCTAATTGCTCGTCCTCTTCCACTCCTGCACAGAGGCGCGGGATGAGGAGCTCAAATAATGACCAGCCATTGAGCTTTTAACACTTGCCTCTGATAATAAAGGGAAGGTTGAGCCTATTTGCAGCTGGTCCCCCCCCCCCACCAATGTTTCCAGCCAGGCTAAACAAACCTGCAGTACCTGAAGTTCCCCTAACATGCTCGTTCATGCTTTGGTAAGTTATGGACAGATTTAACATCTACAATCACAAAACTCCAGCCAGGGGAGGTATTTAATGCAATTTACACTGAATGCAAGGTTTTTTTGATTCACAAATCAAAAGCCATCTTGGATTTATGAGAAGAAAAAGAAAGGCTTTTGTGTTTTTTTTCTCAATTCTTATTTTTGCCCAAGATAGGTTTCTCTATCGTCCAATTAACAGACTGCAGTGTTCAGCTCTACATTTTGTGTAATGTAATTGTTATTTGTGGTGCTTTGTACCATTTTGACAATAGAAACCCCTCTAAAGGCATTTCATATTGACTAAAACAAGCCCAGGGATTTTTGTAAAGTTATGATGGTCACATAAATGGTCCATTGTTAGCCATTCTGTCTCAATGAGAAAAAATATGGCGATAAAATAAGGCAGACATTTGCATGAATGTAACTGACTAAATTAAGCAACAGAGAAAAGTGATACTGGTGTGACAATAAAGCACTGAACTTGAAACTATGTCTAACTCTGAAAGAATGGTTCACTTTCTTTGTAAAGCCAACGTCCACTGACAAACCTGCTCAATCACAACTGTTTATCAAAAATAGGCCGGGCTTTTTGTGGTGCTTTGTTGTATGTTCTTCAAATTAATTCAGAAGCAGTTTATTCTGCGTATGTTTGTATTACCCCCTGAATTCTGATTGCTTTTATGTCTATTCAATTGCATTCAGAGGTAGATAAATAGATTAGATGTGTGTCCATTTGTTCCGCCTCAGGGAACTTAAACTCAATTTGAGAAAGACCAGAATCATTCTTTGCATAGAAAAAAAGATCTTCATAATTACCACAAGTTATCCGTCTTTTTCTCTCTCACCTGAACAAGGAACCAGGAGAGGAGCACTGACACCCATGGGTTACCACTGTGTGACGTCTTCTTCGCTGGTGACAAGGCTTTCCTGTAAGGATGAAAATAATAGCGATAAGAGATTCTTTATCCCACAGGAAGAATATTCCAGTTTTAACAGTAAAAGTCAAGTAATGAACAGAATCTACATAGCTCACACCGTGTTTGAGTCAACATCACGATTGAAAAATGACCACACCATTGTCCATAGTGACACAGATTAAAAATCATGATGAGGCATAAATGTGCTTCCTCTAGAGTGCTCAGTTTGTCCGCTCTGGGCAGCTGTACAGAAACAGGAAGTGCCTATGGAGCTTATAATGTGTAATCTCCTAAAACAGGCAAATGTAAACTGTATTATTTTACCATTAATCCATATATTAGAACTTTGTGTCCCTTCCTCAAGTTTACGTGGGGAAATATCCAGTTTACAGAAAAGATCAGATTTAGATTAGTGGCAGCGGTTTTAATGTTACTGACATTTAAACAAAATTTATGTAATTAACTACACGTCTTTGGAGGAGAGGCAGGGAATGTGAGTGGGCGAGCCATTCAGCATGATGCATACTAAGCTGACACTTAATTTTATTTGAGAGCGCTGAAGAAAAGACATTTAAATACAGCCTTGTGACTGTGGTGACATTTATGATGAAGCTCGCAGCGGCTCTGTCGAGTGAAGGGTTACGCCGGACAAGGCAAAACAAACCAAACTGAGCAGACATGAAAGGGATGAAAGTTTGCAGAAGCAGCTCAGAGTTTGAGACTGAATTTCACAGCTGATAAATGAATACAATTAAACGAGCGGGACTTGAAAGTCAAATCAATGCGGCGGCAAGGAGTAGACGGAGGGATTGAGAGGAGGGAAAAAGGCAGGACAGTCAGAGGTGAAGGCGTCAGAGATTAGCGAGTTAAAGAGAAGAAAGCGATGGAAGATGAGTGAGTACAACAACAAAGTGACACGTCCATCAGTCAGTCTGTATAGGACAGTGGCAAGGTTAAGCAGCAAGCGGTATGCATGAATGAATGACAACACTTGAACAGTGAAACCTAACATCTAATGAGGAGGGATACCTGGTGATATGCTTTTTTCTTTCCATGCACCACAAAAAGTAAGAAAAGAGATGGATGTAAATATGTTTAATATTTGCAACTTAACTAAAATTAGCAGTTCATATTCAATACTAACAGCACATTACACTTTTATGGCTCTCAGTCAGTGCCTCATAATGAAAGAGATTTATCTAATTGAGATTAACCCTTTGGCTGTCAAACAGAACAAGAGTCATCTGCCTCTGCTCTGTGTGATCAGTCCACGGAGGAAGCTGCACTAATACAGCCATTTATCTCGGCGGACACGAACACACGCGTGGCTGCACACACAAACTGGAACAGGCCAAATCAATTTGCACAAGACTTAAAGGAGCAGAGTACGGGATAAGGAAGTTGCTCACAGTCATTAATAATGACTGAATGGATTCTCACATAGAGGCAGGGCTGATGTGATGGGATGCGCTGTGTTCACTTGATGAGAACGACGGTCTTAATAATTACAGTTAATGTGAAAATAACACGATTGAAAAAGAAAGAGCAGCATTTTCTTTCAGTATGCACACTATATTGTGTAAAAGGCCTCCTTTAAAGACTTTATAGACTAGCATCACTTACTTTGCATACCTTCTGTAAGAAAGAGATTGCGTTTTTTTCAATTCAATTTGTGATTATTCACACAACCAAGCTCAAAGAGTAGCCCTTATGTTTTCCTAAAGCGTCTCTGGAACAGGCTTGTTTTTTCATCATCTTGTTGTTAATTGTAATTGTAAAATACATAAAGTATTGTGATAAGGTAATACTATTACAACTCAGTGAACTATTAAGTGCCTCAGTCTTGAGAGGAACTGTCATTTCTAGTTCGGTACAAAAAAAATTGCCCAGACTTCTATTTCTTTATGACAATAATTCATATATTACAAGCGCCACCTGAATGAGGGCTATATAAAGAACTTGACGCAGCAGGTCTGGGATTTAAGACATAAAAGAACACACCATAGATGGAGACAAACAGTGGGATTGACGCACTTGAGTGCTAGAAAAAACATTGCATGGATTCTTTCAGACTAAGCCTTCACATTTTATGGTAATTTTGTCACACGGAACCGCTGTTCATAAAATGTTCGGTCCTACTTAAAACTACGTACCAAACAGGTCGTCCCGTGCCAGGGCGTAGAGGATGCGAGAGGCTCCGATGAGGTTGCTCATGGCAGCGGAGAGAGTGGAAGAGTAGACCCCGATGGTGACAAACGGCCCCCAGACGTTGATGTCTCTCAAGAAGCTGTAGTCTTTCTGTAGAAGGGTTCTGTGAAGAATTAAACAATAAGAGATTTCAAATAATGTCTTTTGCTGTATTTACCATTGCCAGAGTAAATTTCTGTATTTCTTTTATGTTCAATTATTGTCTGTATTCTATCCCTTATATAAAACAAAGTTCTTAGAGTTCTAAACTTTTTATGAAATTAAAAGGCTTCAACGTCAGTTTTGTTAACCATGTTCAGAGGCTTACTCAAAAGTGAGCTCGATGGTTTAGGTTATGCACAGTCGACACTGTAATATAAAATGTGACCGCAGAAGAAGACCTGCACATTCATTTTTCTTTTTGCAATGATGCACAAGATTGTAATGCAGTCTTTTCTTTGTGAAATGTGTTCTGTGTGTAATTTTTATCTAAAATATACATAAATGGCAAGTAGCTTAATGTTTTAGACAGACCTTGCTAAGGTTGGGTGACCCGTCATTACCAATAGTAAAAGAACAATATTCAGTCTAGAATCAGGGGTTGTTCTTAGTTGTGTGTGTTTTTGGTCACCTCTATTATACTCCATATATATATATATATATATATATATATATATATATATATATATATATATATATATATATATATATATATATATATATATATATATATATATATATATATATATATATATATATATATATATATATATATATATATATATAATATTCTGCTGACTGGGTTTCATTTTATTCCTGTCTGCAAGAGGAAAATATTTGGTATCCTTACAAATAGTTCATTCCCAAACAATGCTATATGCAGAAGGTTTAGGTTTGTTTGACTATAAAGAAAAAAATGAAATTTTTGCAATATATGTTTTTCTATATGAATTAATATGGACACACTGTCTAGAGTCTAGATGGAGAATAGAATCTTTTGAGAGCAAGTGGTGGAAAATGTATGTCTTTACCAGCACATATTCTTCCATTGGGTGGTTTTATGTGCACTTATACTGTATACTGCACAGCTGCTATTATGATTTTACAGTATGAGAGCAAGTGTAATAAAAGGTGTGCTCTGTTGTCACATCACTTGTTTTGGGTAAAATGTAGCCAACGTCCAGTGAAAAAGAAACAGGCCTGAAGAGGATGTGATGATTACACGGCTGGGCGTCCGATAATGAGATCCTCCAGTAAGAGGCTCACTCCGGCGGATACATAGATGTGTGTGTGCTCATGACGCGCCGCACTAGACGTGGTGGAAAAGGGAGATCAGAAAATACAAAAACCACAGCGGGGTGCACATGATTACTGCCTGCCCCCCGCCACCATTCAATACAACGCAGCCAGAGTGAGGAGAATTAGGCTACAAAGTATTTCTCTCTCACCTGATCCATCTCAATCTCTGCGCCTACTTCGATCGCCTCCATCTCCCTCATCATGATGTTTTTAAAAGCACTTTTTTTTTAGCTCGATCTCAGCCCTCTCATTTCACTTGTATCCATTCAATAGCTCCTTTTGCTCTCCTTCTTATTCCTCACATAATTAAGACTCGCGTCACGTTTTCTTTCAGGTCCAGTGATTTTAATACTTATTATCATGGCCTTATTAAGTATTGTTCACTCCATCCAAAGATCTGAACGCACTATTATTTCACAAGAAGCCCTAGAGACTGGCGGCGTGCACGCTCACCGCACACGGAGCCGTTTGCATTACCACAAATCAACTAAACAAAGGTTCCAAATAAGAGTTAACATCACCCCCGAAATTAGGAAATGCCAAGTACTTTGTTTATTTGGCACAAGAGTGTTACAGCATGGGCACACACTGAAAAGTTTATGAACCATTGCTTTAATCAGAGTCTGTGACATATTCACAACACAAAAATGGTCTCATATGCATGTTCACGCTCGGAGGGCTGCGTTCGCCACACACAGAGAGAAGATTTGTGAAAAAAAGTGAAGAATTAAAGGTGTGTTTTTGAGAAAGACATGAGTGATGATGTGAGTCGAAATGTATAGGCTGGATATTAATTTCTCTGACGTGCAGCAGGAGCAAAATAAATCGGGGAAAAGCCTGGCATTTCCAAACGAGCTTTCAAAAACAAAGCTAGTGACAGTTGTGACAAATGCGTGTAAATGTGCTTCCATGAGTTGGTCCATTACGAAAACATTGAAAGGGACAGTATTTTGTAAATGAGAAAACTTACTAAAAAGGTAATTACTGGACTGGCTGTAGTGAGAAAGGTGTGAGTGCCAGTTTGGAGAAGCTGACATGAGTAACAAGACATAGACTAAGCTATGCATCATCGTTTCAAAGACTAAATATTTGGCTGGTTTTCTAAGATTATTACAAATAACAATGTGTGATATAACAACTCCCAGGCTGCAGTTCAGTTCGGTTTTACAATGTGCAGCATCAGTGTTCATGTACTCTAATATTACAAAATAAGAGCAAAACAAAAAAGGGAAAAACTCCAGACTTCAAGTTGCAAAGACAGCTTGAGGTAATTATTACTATGTTTACACTAAACGCCTTGAAAAGACAATATATGTAATTGGTTTAAGTGACCTTCTCTACAATTCTTAATAATTACTGACACAGACATTGTCAGCTGTGAGATCGATTTTTTGATGATTAATGTCTGAATGAGAGCCAGCACTTATTTTCACGTGAGCTTTACAGTATCCTTTTACTGTTTATGATTTACACAAAAGGTTTCCCCTACAAATAATGGTCTATGGGGTATTTTTTTTAGCTGTGTATTTTATTTCCCCAACGCAGCAAAATAGAGGGCTGCCATTAAAACATATTAGTGTAGATTTTGTATATTTAAACAAGCACTTGTCTGCTTTTAGTGTTTTAGAACTTATATCCGCCTCTCATTGATACATTTACTCAGATACAGAATATAGTTGCTGTATCACTTCTCCTGTTTGCTTTGTCCAACAAGGGCTGCACTCTCCTGTAAGTACTACACAAAATAAAAGTAGCCCAACCACTTTTACAAGTTTTTCTACCACGGCGGTGCACCCATTAGCAGGGGAACACTGCTTATTTGACGCAGCATGAGTATTTGTGTGGCCTGGATAGCAATTATTGATCAGATCATGGAGCTGAAATGAGCCCTGCCATCCAAATAAAGATGGGAACAAAAGCGTGAGGCAGCGAGTGACAGATTAAAGGAGGCCGTTTAGAGAGTAGGAGGAAACAAAGCTGAAGCACTAAAAAAAGGAGCCCTCAGAGATTGTTTGGTCGATTGTTCTCGCTCCTCGCGCCCTTGCCCCATCCGCCTGTTCATTTGTTTACCATTTTTATTCATGACCTAATTAGTGTATTCATGTGTATTCATCTTTTAATCCATCATTTCACATGTTTGTACTGATGATAATTTGCCACTGCTTTCCTCGAACATTACAAATTAATTATCAGCTGAAAAATTAACTGCAGACAATGAGCATGTGTTTGTTTATGAGCAACACTAGCATTACAATAAGCGCCCCAGTGTGATGTCGCTGTGGTCAGCTCTGCCGTTTCAGTGAAAGGTCACTCCCCATCAGCACGAAACACAGCGGTTCAGGATCATCTGGTTTAATGATGTTGAGGAAAAAGACTTCAGAATCCAATAAATGCTCAAGTGGGATCAGGGTGAGTTACGGAGATTGCTTTAGCTTATGGCTAACACCACTGTTATGCTCATTGTGCCATTATGAGACCATTTGTGTGTCTGCAATATGGACATGATGGGCCTGCAAGTCAATACTCATGCTCCCTGCAGAATACAAAGGTTACTTCCTTTTATGAATCCCTCCATCTTTTTCCTTAAAGAATGCCTATAGTTGCTGTGTATTGTGTGGCTAAAGGAATATGCATGAAAATAACAGTGGTTTTCTAGGGTCTTAAAAACACTCAAGGCACACTTGGAAAAGAATTGCTGTGTTTAATAAACTGTCAGTGACTTATGTAGTTGCTGTGACATAGCCTTCAACGTCCCTTCAGTTCATCATCCAACAGTAGAAAAATAATTGTGTTGTTCCACTCAATTGTCAACATGAATGCTTTCTGGTTGACAAAAGGTATCACCAAGGCTGTAGAAATGAATGCTGAAAAACTGCATACTGGCAAGTACTGATGTTTAAATAGTAACGGTCTCATCTTAGAAAAATGGCATAAGGGCATTTTAATACAGACCCCAGAGTTCATTGCAAAAAAATAAAATATGATAAACTGATAATTTATAGATAAAAGAGGATACTGCTGATTCTCCAGTGGCCACTTGTGGTACTGCAGCAACACAATCCCATTCATCGTAGAAACCATAGCCAGGCAAAGTCAAATATTCCCCAAGTTCTAACTACATCTTTTTGTACAGATTTAAGAATATTCAGTCAAATGTTTTATCCAAAATACAGGGTTATATGACATTTAAAACATAGGTAAATTAAAGCTTATATTTTGACCAATTCCAATTTGTTTAACATGAACCAATCAGAGACCTAGTGGGCAAAAGTCCAATGCCGTTTCAAGCGTCTCCCATGGAGCCTCCTAAATGGTCGTTGCGTAAGGGCGCCGCCATACGTCAAGATACAGCGAAATACGGCGATAAACCGCCGTCCACCAGAGGGCAGGCTCCAAAAGTGGAAATAAAAGGAGAAACGCAATGGTGACTTTACAAGTGTAAAAAACATGTTTACAGCCTTGTACAAAAGGCTCCGGTCACTAGAGCTAAGTTTTTACTACGTGACAACTCTGAGGGGGGTGAATTTTGATTATTACGTCCATTTATGCAATCTAAAAAGTATTGTTTTACTATGGAGTAAAAGCCAAAAAGCCTGGATGTAACGACAATATCAATAAATAGGGGACCAAATGGGCGGATTATATCCACTATATAAAAATCAATGTGCCGTTTCCGTGATTGTTCATTTCATGCTTTTGTATAAAACCCAGAAAATTATGAACATGAAAGGCGAAGTAAAATATATACAGTATATTAAAAATGGCATGTCTATATAAACTAAACAATAAAATAGCTAGTTCAGGGTTATTTCAGGATTCCTAGGCTATCACAAGGACACTAGGTCTGAACTTCAACTGATATACTTAAGTAGTAAGGCAGGACAGTCTTAAAGCCAATGCCAAAATCCTCAGAGACCACTTCAGAAAGTTTAAAACAGTAATAGCCTGAACATGTGGATCTTAATTCACAAAAAAGATGGTCATTATTTGGACCAAGTGTGTTTTCAGAGACCACCAAACAGACTCCATAGCAACATGTGCCCCAGCTCTGGCCGCATTTACGACTGGGATTTAGTGCTCGTCTTGAGCTTCACATCACCTTGACCTTGTTGGCATTTTTGAAGTGCAGCGGCGGCACATAGGGAGTGATACAGACGCAGCGAGAGGCAGCTGAGGAGGCAGGGGCAGGAGAAGGAAGGGGGAGGCACAGGGAGGGTTAAGTGCTCTCAGCGGAGTAGACGGTGGTTAAGGATTATTAAATGGGATCAATAACTAACAAGGCCCCTGTGTGAGAGGACGCACAAGCACAGACACACACAGCCGCCTCCTTCTCTCCCCTTTCAATTCTATGAGAGGGGATTCTCTTTTTGTCTTAAAAAAGACAGAGACAACACAACGCAGTGATGACAAGGTCAATTAAGTGGTTCATTCTGGACATTTCTGGAAAAAAAATTTGTAACCAATGTCTTAAACAGAGCAGCTAATCCTAGACTACAATCTTACTTAAGTATACACTCACTGGACATTTTATTAGGTACACCTGTTCAATTGCTTGGCAACACAAATGCTAATCAAATACATGGCAGAAACTGATCTAGATGGATTTAGGAATCTAGATGTGGTATAGCCAACTTGTTGAAGTTCAAACCGAGCATCAGAATGGGGAAGAAAGGGGATTTAAGCGACTAATGTGGAATGGTTACTGATGCCAAAGGGGCAGGTCTGAGTCTTTCAAAAACTGCTGATCTACTGGGATTTTCACACACAACCACCTCTAGGTTTTACAGAGAATAGTCCGAAAAAAAGAACATATTTAGTGAGCGGCAGTTGTGTGGATGAAATGCTTTGTTGATGTCAGAGGTTAGAGGAGAATGGGCAGACTGGTTAGAGAGGATAGAAACAGAACAGTAACTCAATGTGGTCGGATGTGTTGGAAAAAGTGATTTGCATCAAAGATCTGCAGCCGAAAAATCATGACGCTACCATGTCAATATGGACCAAAATCTCTGAAGAATGTTTCCAACACCTTGTTCAATCTTTGCCAGAAAGAATTAAGGCAGTTCTGAAGACAACACGGTCTAGCAAGTGGTGACCGAATAAAGTGGTGACTTTAATTTCACGACTAATTACCGGAAGAACTACATACTTTATACTTCTATCCATATTTCATTCCGACAAAGACAAATTTTATGGATAACAAACCAACGTCACCAAAAACCCTTTGGTTTGTCTAATGTTTATAATAATGCAGTTTATAAATCAAATCCTGATGTCCTCCCGTGGTTTGCCTCTGCTGCTTTATTGTGGGTCCTATTCCAAACCCTGCAGCGTCCCATTCAGTCGGGACATGTTGCTGAAGACTTGGCCTGAGCTGCTGCCATTGTTATCCCCACCCATTTTTTCGAAGGAAAGAGAAACAGGGACAGCAGAAGAAGAAGAAGTAAGAGAGATCTCTGCTGCGGCGCGATAGGGGGCGAATAACAAAGGTAGGAGCGTGGTTGTGTGGATGGATGGATGAATGATAGACGGGCAGAGGAGGGAGAGAAGGGTAAGCCAAGACACTGCCGTGGGATGATAGGACGAGGTATGCCAGGAGAAAGGGACGCAGGGAGGGGGAGCTTGACTTGTTGCCTCAGAGTAGAATGATGCTGTGACTGGTTTTATCTGTACCTGCTTTAAAAAAAGAAACAGTTTGACATGTTGGCAAAGAAAGCAGTACAAATTTCCATTCTTGTCCAAATAAAGATAAGAAGATCAATGTCTATATAAAAAAATAATAATAATAACAATAATAATAGTCTCCCACCTGAGCTAACGACACTCAACAGGCCTGTTAATTGTGTCATAAATGTTGTTAGACAGCACAATAACCAGCAGATGTTTATCATAGGAGAGTAAGAACGTATGACTTATTCGGAGTTCAGCATGCCAAACATGTCACGTTTAGTCCCAATTTAGACATTTTTGAATCTTCTCTCTTTAACTTTGTTTTACTTTATGTATTTAAAAAAATAATCAGATAAAAGTTTATTATTAAATGTATGTTGTGCCCTGGCAGCTCATCAAAGTTATTTGATAAAACATCTTCATAAATGTTTAGCATGAGTCAACTCTTACTTATTCCAAAAAATGTGGTATCTAGACATGCCTACTTTGTCGTGGAATAAATCGAATTAATATTTTACTTTCACTACAAGTACAGATTTAGTTGGAAATGGGAACCAGTCCTTTCTAAAAGGAACTCATCTCATGGTCCACTATTTCTTCTGTCTATGATCTGGCCACAGTTCAAAGTTTGATAGAAGAAAAATGAGGCTGTTTATGCAAACGGAAAGGCCCAGAAGAAAGAAACATGTGAGGACTGTGAATGAAAGATAACAATAAAAGCAAAAATATGAAAACAAAAAAAACATAGAAATGGAAAAAGACAGTGCGGGGGCGAATAAGCAAAAGCACAGATTGAAAACTGTGAAGTGATGGAATTGAAGTGAGATGCTTCTTTTCGGTGAGAAGTGAAAGAATTAGACATTGTGAGCGGAGAAGCAGTCAGTGGGGGCGGTGGGGCAGAAGAGAACGATGACAGACAGAGGCACTTCTGGGGGTGAGCGTATTGAGCACACATTAACCAGTCTGCTTGTCAGAGATAGCACAACAAAAGAAATCCCAGATTCAAATTAATATAACTATCAAGTCATGTTTTTTTAAATACAAAGGCTTTAAAAGCACACACTGGATTAGCCCATAGGTCAGTGAAACACAAAGCAGTGAGGAGGGGCACAGCGACAGACCGCACAGTGAGAAACACAGTTTATATTCAGAACAGAGAGCACATCTGAAATAACAGTAAAAAAAATAAAAAATAACAAACTCGTCACACTTGCTCCGTTGCATTAAGTGTGGATTATTTCCTAATCCAAGCACACATGCGCAAATATCCACAGTACAAAAGGGCTTGATAAAGTAGCGACAGGGCAATCTGTCATGGCTGGCTGGTTGGTCACGAGGTTAATAGATTCCTCCTATCTCGCATCCAGTCAGCCTTCATCGCCATCATCGCCCAACTTCTCTTACCATAGCACTGCATCAGAAAAAAATATTCTCAAAATGGACTAAATATCAACATTGCTCTATTAAATAGCAGTGCTTAGCATCACATCAGTCAAATTGTGATACCCATCGGTTTTGAATACACACCCGGAAAAAGTATTTAGAGCATTACGAGTTATTGTAGTGTAGTGATAATTGTTCAAAAAAAATTAAAATAAAACTGCAATCAGCAATGTTTTAGTTTGCAATTCTCTAAACTATGTACAAGAACACATCAAAGTTTGAAGAACAACTTTTGAATTGGGACCTTTTGGGAGTCTGAATAATATGATTTTAGTTAACACATTTAGCAGGGTTAAATATTATACGTAAAAAAAGAATAACTTTTTAATAACGGTGAAGACGTTTCATTCCTGACCCTCTCCTCATCTGTGGCGTTTGAACTCAGAATTAAAAATGTGAGGAATGAAACGTCTTCACCTTGAAACCTACATCCAGATATCTTTTGTTTTAACTTTTTCTTCAATATGTCCTGAATTACCGAGACCCTCCACAGCCCTTTCAGCACACTTGTAAACATTTATTTGAAACAACTTTTTCTTCCACTTGGTCTGGTTAGGAGTCACGGGAGACTGGCCTATTCCAGCAACTTAGGGCCTTAGACCGGGTACACCTTGGACAATGGCCAGTTAGTTGCAAGGCTACCAGAACTGCCAGGCACAACTTTTTTGGTGTGAGGCAAACCATTCTGCCGCCCCGCAGCATACAACAATCACCATTTACTTTGATTTTACCTTTTTGTTCTTATTCACTGTATATGTAGTTGTACTTCATTTGGACAGCAATGCATTTAATGTGTGTTAAAATATTTGAAATAAACAAAAATAGTGCATCAAAAAAGTGGTGCAAAATGCTACAAGAGACACTGAATGCATCTTCAAGAATCGTGTGGTCAGTAAAACCTTCAGACAGAGTAAATGATACAAGAGTTATGTCATGTGCGTTGTCCTGAAGTGTGTGAATTGGGAGAAGTTGCAGGAGTAACAGAAAAGTGGATTGGGCTCTTTGTTAAATTATCTCATCCATCGTTATAATGAGCCCAAACGCATTGACAGCTCCCATCTCACACCTGAGCGAGGCCGCCGACGCTGGAGGTCTCACCGACACAGGTAGGCGCTGGCATTCACTTTAAATACAATCCTTAATACTCTGCCTTTTAAAAGCTTAGGTAAGGATACTACTAGGAGAGGGTAGTAATTTAGAGGAGGCTCATGAAAAGGTTAGTTCCTCACTTTAAATCTTCTACTTTAGGACAGAGGGCATTGGTGTGTGTTCAGAGAGCTTGGCTGCCACCTTTTGGACACTTTGTGAAACTACAGCAAACACTCCATAAAGTTTTCAAATATATTTAGCTACAGCGAAAGCATTAAGACCTCTTAGAGGTAAAGACAATTGTTAGGGTATAGAGATGTGTATTTTTTTGAGCTATAATATTTTTGCTGGACAGTTTGGAGTACATTTTCAGTATTTCATGCAGAAAACACATTTCCTCTCAAGAGAGTCATGTATACACCTTATACGTGACTCTCGAGTGCTTATTCCCTCCAGAAAACATGTGAACCCTAAGAGTGTCAGAGTCAGAGTCCACTCTCCTCAGCTGACCTGACTGTGGCCTGAGAGACGATGCATTCTTCTGAGTTAGACGTTTAATATTGTCTGGTGACTTTATTAAAGTAGCACAAACAGACTATTGTGTTATTAATTTGACCTTTCAGTCATGACATGCAAATTAACAATTATGCGTAATCACATGCTCAGAATTATTTGTGAAATTTCAGTTTCCACAGAAATGCAATAGACTAATATGCACCAAATCAAACAAAGTAATTCAATTTGACATGGCAATAATATCATATAAGCTATGCTTAAGAGTAATTACATGTATATGTACGCTCTCTGTAGATGACAGTGAGAACGTAGTATTTACATTTATGAGAGAACTTTGAACTATATGCAAAGTACGGTTTGTCATTCCAAATGAATACAATAAACTATGTAACCCAAAGTTATCTGTAGAGACACAATGATAAACCTTCCAACACATGTGTCTTTAGGTTTGCCTCCAAATCAAAATGGAAGAAACTGTTATCTACCTCTCTTTTCCATATGCCACTTTACCAGGAAATGTCCGTAACTGTTGCTTACAGTAAGTCATAAAGTCATACGACCAGACTTTAATCAGGAAAATTGAATAAAAAGGAGCATAAGGTCTCACATTTACAAATGTTATGGTATCATGTGTTGTACAACAATGCCCTTCCATCTTAACATTAGGAGAGCCTCTTTTCTTTGCATTAGGCCGGAGAAGAATCTGTAGTCAACACCTGCCTTAAGAAATTCAAATGAGCCCAATATAAACACCTGAGATCAATTTAAATATTAAAACAATGCTTTTACTGTTGTAACAATATAGAATATGCTAAATGAATCCGCCATGTCTAGGAAAATGCTGCTTCAGAGTTGAAAAAAATATTGAGCAGATTCAATTTAATTTGTTTTGGCTGCAGATGCATTTTGCAATATTTCATTATTTCTCAGATATTCCCATGGATTAATGAGTCAAATAAGTTAGTTATACTGACCTACCTGCATTTGAATCATTTTTGCTTTGTGTTAACAAGGCCCCTCACACTCAGGTCATGTGAGGGGCCCCTCATGACCCCAGCAGTGGGTCATGTGAGCAGGTGCTCAATGACAATGGTCCTGTTTCCAAACATTGGCATTGTCTCAAGTTATAATAAGACAGCCTGGCTATTTGTAGAAGTTATCATGCAGCCCGTTACATGTGATAGTAAAAGACAATGCTGCATTGATAAGAACAGTTTATTAAGAGCCTCATTTTTGAATCGGTGTATGTGTGAAGTGAGCGGACACATGGAGGACAGTGCGGCAGGGTAAATGATGGCAGTATCGATCCTCGGTGCTCTTTTATAGCCCTGTCATGTCAGTTTAGCGCTCTGGCAACTACTGCTTTAGAACTCCATCAATACTGAGCCCTGGTGCGATGCAATAGACCGATAGAAAGAGACATATGAGAGAAGGCGAGAGGACAAGTAAATAAAAAGAAGTAAATACTAACTGCGCCATCAGGGTAAAGACTTTACTGCTCTAAACTTTAGTGAGGGGATGACTAAGAAGTTGTTATCAGCACTGGATTTAAAGCTGTATG
This sequence comes from Neodontobutis hainanensis, assembly GCA_024349245.1. Taxonomy (NCBI): domain Eukaryota; kingdom Metazoa; phylum Chordata; class Actinopteri; order Gobiiformes; family Odontobutidae; genus Neodontobutis; species Neodontobutis hainanensis. The sequence goes on from JALDNG010000020.1 coordinate 4,267,428, forward strand.
CGTCCCACAATAAAGGATCTAACAAAACTTTGCAACATTTTAGGACTACTGCTAAATTATGTTCTTACACACATCGATATGCTTCCATACCAGGCTCACCTCCGCTTTAATCACATTACTCTCCTTATTTTCCTGGTAGAAGAAGTGATTAGTAACAACATTAACTGTCAGCAGCATATCTTAAGTACATTTTAACTAAACGATGCACTTTTGTTTTTTGTGCAAATTCAATAAATAGCTTTACGTTTTCAAAGAAAACACATGACAAATGAACAAATTCCCTTTTATCAAATTCAATAAAAACTCAGCTGTTTTTCATTCCTCCAGCTCACAATGACTGATATTGAATGAAAGTTGACCTTGACATACTGCTGTACTGTACGTAACCCAAGTGATAATTAACAATGTATATCAAAGTATTGAATGTGCTTATCTTTTACAAAATGTGCTTGTTTGCATCACAAGAACACATGAATACTATCAATTATCAAGGATCAAAATCAATGCAACACCACAAGAGATTTAACAATCAGCCTTTCATTAATATGTTTTTTTCCTCCTACATTTCCTCCGCTCATTCTCAAGTTCAGTGCAAGCACTGTGATTGATTATCTGACACCTGGAGTCAGATAACGTTCAAGAGGAGAAAGTGTTTTTTTTTTAATGGGTTCTTGTCTGATTCCTCTGTTCTGTTTGGTGAAGCAGAAAATGAGCCATGTTTGCATTATCTGATAGTCACTAAGTATTGGCTTTCATCTCACGCAAACAAAACATGCTAACATCTCTTACTACAGCACTTTGTCAAGTCAAGGCTTTAATTAAGTTGCTTGCATTTATGTTTTATTAATTGGGGCGTCTTTGCTTTGACTTTGCTTGTTTAAAAATGGCTGGTACAAGAAAAGACGCAAAAGGCTAGACCCAAATCAGATTTGTTCACGTGACCTAGATTTAATTTGCTCATAAACATCTGAACAGCACTAGTCACATGGAATCTAGTCTTTCTAAATCAAAACCTAGTTCCAGATAACCAAAGTTAAGACATGGGTTTTATAAACAAATACATGCCGCTTCTGATCTATCCAGAGACACTAGAGACAATACTTACTTTATAAATCAAGATGTGTGAGTGGTACTGACCGATCACAGGAGCAGGCCTCAAGTACGCAGAGTAGATTGTAGATGATGAAGGTGAAGATGACGGCTGTGATGGTGCCACGGGGGATAGAGTAGCTGGGATTCTTCAGGTCACCTAATGCATGAACTCATTTTACCAAAACTGCAGATTACATACATGAAGAAATGGTGTACTGTGAGATCCTCTGTCCCATGTGTGTCATAATGTCACTAAAGCTCCACAGTGGAGCGTTAAAAGCACACTTATAATTTACATGTTTAAAAGTTGCTGCTCAAGTCAATCGTTTGTTTTTCTATATGCATATTTACTGAGTGAGGATCTGCTCTGTCTGTCAACACCAATCAGAAACCAGGATACAATGTATGTTATGTGTGCACAAAGGGAAAAACTGGATTGTTAAGAGTAAGGTGTCAAGCCCTTTGTGGCAAAACTGTAATGTGACTATTGATTGGCCTAGTAAAAGACAAAAAAAAAACAGAATTAAAATTGTCTTGTGTGATATAGTGTGTCAGTTGGAGTCATCATGTTACCTATAAATGACCCACTCTTCATTCATTCATTCATTTTCTACCGCTTTGTCCCGTTAGGGGTCGCGGGTGACTGGAGCCTATCCCAGCAGCTTTGGGCCTGAGGCGGGGTACACCCTGGACAGTGGCCAGTTGGTCGCAGGGCTGACATTTAGAGACAGACAACCATTCACTCTCACATTCATTCATTAGGGACACTTTATGAGCCACTCTTCCTTACCTGAAATGTTAGATCCAGCCATGATGCCAGTGCAGCCATTAAACATCACAGCAAATACAGTGGCAAAGGTCATGACTTTTCCTGTTGTGTAATCCCTGGTGTAGTCCGCTGCGAGGGGAAGATAACAGCAGATAAGGCATTGTAGTTGAAGTTTAACAACATTCGTCACCACAAGGGAAAAATCAATTAATTCAACTAAGACACTCCTCTCAACCTGTGCACAGCCAAACTCATCATGTTTTACAGCTTAGGAGAAAAGCATTCACAACAAATCTTCCGTGTTGTTTACAGAGCACTGTCGAATCAATCCGGAAGTGGGATCTATTTATAAAAAAATAAATCTATTTCATAGCTGTGATGTGTGGGGAGTTGTCTTATTTATTTGCTACTACCCATCAAGGGTTTGGAAAAAAAAAAAACAGTTGCATAAATTTGGATGTGTACAATTAAAACGTATGACATAAATCCTACACAAACCTGGGAACTGTTGAACTCAGCATCGAGATTATTTGGAGTGTGTGTTTCCATCACGTGTGCCTGAGTTAGGGCAACGAGCTTAGAAATCACATGCTTGATTATAAATCCATACAAACAAATGGGCTGGCTTGGTCACAATATCATGGACCTAAAAGTTTAAAACAGCATCTAATTACAGATTAGTAAGGAAATAAGTTGAAAATAGGTGCAGGGGAAGTGGGAAAATGACAGATTGGTGACTGATATCTGTGTTGCAATCAATTTTCTGAGGTTGTGGCAAAATAATAACAGGTTTTCAGAAAATTTCCCACAGTGTTGAAATTCTTTGTACAGTTTGACAGATGAATCATGTGCTGGGCTGTATAAATTCAAAGAAGTAATTACAAGCCAGTGATGGATATGTTAAGTAAATATAACTCACTTGTTTCAACTGCAGTTCTATGCAAATGTTTGTGAATAAACTTGACTGAATCTCCCATCCTAGAACTTATCCAGGTTTACCTACAATTTTAGCCACCTGTCATAAAGTAGTGCTGTATTTCTTTGTTCTGTGAATTATTGTTGGTTGAGAACTAGACCCTTATGTAAACTATTGAATTAGAAAATGAAGTGAAATTTAAGCAGAGGGATAAGGATTTACACATTCAATTCTATCAGTGCAGTTACATGCAAGTAAAGAAATTCAAATGATTGCCTTTGTGTGATTAGGAAAAAAAGCAATGTATTTTCTTTCACACAGTAAATACAGCATATATTAATAAAGCCCATCATCCATGTTTGGTGTATCACACTTACCATACAGATTTCCCAGCAGCGTGTCCAGCTTGAACCCTGTGAAGTTGGCAGTGACGGGACCTCCAGTCCCATTGCCCGAGGGGTTAAGTGTCGCTTCAGCCGGAAGCTGGACGGTCCGGGGCTGAACAGCAAAGAAGCTGATGAAGATGGTGGCCAAGACAACCATAACCACCAGAAAGATGATAAATGAGGCCTTGGCGTAGATGTTTGCTCCAACTAGACAGACTAGAAGGCAGAGCAGGGCAATGCCTGTGCCATAGAGCAGAGACCACCAGTAGCCTGAAGGAAGAACCTGGTAGGAGTTGGTGATAGTCCCATCTGAAGGGGAATTTAAACACTGAGTATTACATGCATTGACACACATTAAGGAGAGTGATAGTTGCAATGTGCATCATTTGATCTATAAGTTATTATTAAATGCAGACAAAATGATTTTCACAGAGAGTAAAACAGAAACACGGTCCTGTCTTGTCATTGAACAAATAAGACACTTAAGCCTGTCACTGTAAATGTTTTACATGTACTTTTCACATGGCTTCCTGCTGAACGTATTGCCCAATTAACTCGATGATTTGAATAGGCTGGTGCAAAATTTACCTTCTGGTACTCCAAATGTGGCAAGAATGGCTTCTACCAAACCCAACACATAGAGAGCACTGCCACAGACATTTGCTAGAAAAAACATGAGGCCGATGCTGCCGCCAAACTCTGGACCTAACGCTCGGCTGATCATGTCTGAGGTTTGTTAAGGTTTTAGCTTTGAAAATAGTCTTAATATGAGTTATTGGCTTTATCTGCAAAAAAATGACTATGAGATTCAAATACATTTACATTTTTCAGTACAATATTAATTATGTTACAGTGAACCATTTTCATGATTGAGAAGTTCCAGGTCTTTCAGATGAGCCAGGAAATAATGCTAATCCTAAATGCATTGGAATAAGGAAACTGAAATGGGCAGAAAACCCCTGAATGGGAATGTGGCACTATTATCACACGAAAGAGACATGTGACCTGTGTAAAAAAGATACAGTAGGCTCCTCCGGCATCCAGGGCTCCATTGGTGGAGATGGCACAGACTGATAGCACGGTCAAGGAGATAATAAAGTAGGCCACAAGCAGCATGACAATAGCCTGGTACAATCCACACTGACCGACCACAAAACCTACATAAAAGAAAAATCATGTTAAATGTTGAAAGAGAAACATCTAGGTCGGCTGTCTAAAAGCAGAAATGATCCTGAGAAGAAGAAAAGAAGGAAGAAAAAATAAATAGGCCTTGGAGAAGTGAAAATTAGAAAAGAGATAAGCATATTCATTTTACAATTCTTGCTTCCGCTGTGTTTTTTTGGGCTTCCGGTGTTTGTTTGAAGGAAAAAAAGAAAAACCAACCAAAAGTCAACCTGTCAGAGGAAGGAGAACTGAACCAGACTGATGAGCAGTGAATAGGGCCGTTTGGAAATGTAACATTAACATAAAAAAATGTCCAGGAATGCTGACCAATGCTTTGTTTCTGTTACACTCTTTCTTTTTTCTTCTTTTGATGTGATGACACGACCACGTTTGTGTGAACTTTGGCTGAGTGCAAATATAAAGACAGACTAACATCATTAAGATCTCCTTTTATGTGGTGTCTAAATCTTAAAGTCACATGCTCACAGCACCAAACAAGACAATTAGATTTTATGTCCTGCTACGATAAAGGGCCTCTATTGTCAGATGAATAAAAGTGTGTTAAGAAAAGCAAACTGTAGTGTGTTATATGTTGAAAAGGCATATAATGAAAATGTTACAGTTATTCAGCAACACACACAATGATAAATTTGACACTGGTTTCACTTCCACATGAGGGCCCTGTCAGTTTTCAGTGAAAGCAGGTATCTATAGTGGGCAGTCTTACACAAAGCCACTATATGCGTTCATGTGAGTACAGACTATGCATGTCCACTGTGCAGCAGCTGACATCTCACGAGACTTGGGGGTGGCAGAGGAGGGGTAAGGTAGAAAACAACTTCCAGTTACTACAGGGATTAAAACAGACCCACAGACAAACCCAAATAAGCAGAGAACATAAGAACAAACAAGAAGCACAAGTGATATGTAAAAGCTGCCGATAACCTTTGATCAGGTTTTGACAGTGGAGTTGTAAATTGTATCTGCGACAGCACATTACCGCACTACACAAGGAAATTTCACAACAAATTCTTGGAGCATGGAGTAAAATCACTTATTTCAGCATTTTATCCTTAACAAATGCAATTTTCAACAACAATGAGGAAGTCTACAAGACGTTGGTTTGGTTTCCCAACGACAGAGACGACAAGGAACCAACACTTCCAGGGGACTATGTGAAGAATGAGACTCAGGGTAAATAATACCTGTACTATGACCAAAAATACAATAAAAATATAATTACAAATTTACAAGGAGCCACATTATTGTAATACCACAGCACCACACATATGAATATTACACTAATATGCTACTTTATCAGTGCGGGTGTAGAGTTTATGATTTATAACAGATACATGTTAACAGAATCCTAATCATGTTTATCAATAAAAGACAAATTGTTGGTAAAAACTTTAAGAAAACAGGTCGAGCCCCTGAAGATGTGAGCTAAAGCAGCTCTGCAAAAGAAACTGATAATGAAAGCATAATAACAAACTTGGGAAATTTGATTTGATCTTTTACAGCCAACGTTTAAAAATGGTGAAAATAACTATGGTGAGTTGAGCATAGAGTCTGAAACATCTAGAATCATCCAAATAACTTCAAATGATTTTAAAAGTGAATGGTGTAGTGTAGTCTGTCTTCTGATTGTGCAGTGATTTAGTGGATGCCCCGTTTGCACTCACCTATCCGGAGGAACACCACCACGCTGAACATAGACAGCAGAGTGGGGATGACCACACCGAAGAAGGTGGACAGTTTTTTTGGCAGTGGTTGCTGACCGGACCTCTGATTGGGGCTGCTCCGGCGCTGCTCCACGGCATGGCCGGGCTGAGGTGAGCGTTGCTCGGACTCATTGACGCTGACGGACAGTCGGTAGTGGAGGAGAGGAGTCCGCTCTGTCATCGTGCAACCTGCTAGCTACCAGCTTCGTAACTTTAGGAAAGATCCCAGAGAGACTCGACGCAGTTTCCAGTCAAACGTAAGCCCTAAGTCAGATGAGTTGAAATGATTGTTGAGAGGCGGCTAACATTGCTGAGAACATTGAAAAACTCAATAGGAAAACAGGAAATAACTATTTTCGCCTTCCCTAGGACTCAGATAAGAGTCCCGAGCGTACTCATGATCAATATTACAGTAAGCAGACCTTACATATTGTCCAGATTAGCCCTCTCCGGTCCAGCTTCTAGTGTCCTTTAGGGATGACTTCGTTGTAAAGCTTCATTGATTATCATGTGATGTGCCGCCGGTCAAACCTGAAATAAGAAAAGGACCTTTTCCGGTAGAACATTTCAAATTAAAAGCCACGGATTTTACTGATCGCTTTAAAACTACTGCATACTGTTTCCGTTTTGGCAGTGTTTGATTAGCTTGACAACGGCTCGTGCAGTGTTTGCAGAGATTTGACAGCCTGTTGCTTTCGGTCATGTGACAAAACGGGCTGGACCAATCAGGGCACGGCATTTTTCCTGCAGGTTTAAAGTGGTGGCAGTAGATAAAAGTTTCAACGTAAATAATTCTGGAATGAAACCAGTTAAAAAACACAGAAAAATGATTATAGACTCAATCCTTTGGCCATATCCAGATGTTGGATACAGGGGGTATTCTACTGCTCATTTGCTCATTCATCTCACTAGCTACATTAATAATATGTCATTAACATACTCTGTTAAAGTTCTTTGTTTCTTCACAGATAATACAAATCTTTGTGGGTCACAGACACATTATTGAAGTGTAACCTGAGTCCGCTGACAAAAGAACGTCTCACACTGCATTGTCTTTCACAACACACTAACTGTCTGCATAATTTTAATTTTTTTAAAGAAGAAACAACACTACACTAGAATTACAGACTATGGGATTTCATACCCGTGGTTATTGACAGAGAGCAATCAGGACTTTCAGTTTTCCTTGAGTCATTGACCACAGACTTGGACTGTTTCCATCTTTACTCATAGTATTTTTTATTTCAGTTATTTAACTGGTTAGCAGCCACCCAAAAGCACAGAGCTGTGTTTTAGCCTAAACTGTCTAAAGTCCTCCCCCAACAAATAAAAGTGTGACTAACAGAATCTTCACATTTACAGTTTACAAGTGTACACATACAGAAAAAAAATCTCACACTAAATGCTTGATTAAAAAAAACAAAAAATCTGTAGAAAAAAAGCTAGTAACATAGTCCTTTCATTGACTTATTTTAGTTTTGATGCCACTTCATGGTTAGCACAGACAGAGGGTGTCATAGTAACACTGCCAAAAAGGCTGGGATCTCATCTGACAGATTTTATATATTGACGCAGCTCACTTTGTTTCCATGATAATTTATAGACATGTGCCATGGAGATGAAAATGTATCATAGCAGCCCCGCAGTGAACCTGTATGTGTACTTTTTCGTGTCCCAACAGGTGATTGCTCAATACTTCAAATCCGGCTGTTTTTGTTTGATCTGACCCAGGCACAGATAGGAAGAAGCTTTATTAAGAACACAAGTTTTGACCTGGAACACTCCCTGGACCAGACGTAATTCTTCACTCCAAGTGGGAAAGGTATTACAGTTTTTCTTTCCATCTGATGTTTGACTCTTCGGCGCTGCTCCAAGAAGACAGTCAACTTTTATTTACTTTCAAAGTATTGTTTCTGTAGGATAATGGTAGTTAGTCTGGAGCTATTTCCTATAGAGGTTGAGATGAAATTCCCTGAATCAGAAGAGTCACCCTAAACACACCACATCATATTTTTAGCTTTCTTTGAAACTACACAGTAATATTTTATCAAATGCTTGCGTATAGATTAGTCTTCCATGTGTTGTCAGCCGCTTTGAACGTTTGGGGGCTTTGTGCTATTACAGCATTCCAAAATCGTCCCAGTGGTTCAGCATTGTCTGACTGTAGACCCACAACAAAACTGCTGTTAAACTTGACCTGTAGATTCCACATTTGGATAGAAACTTGTGGAAGCCTTTCTACATTCACTTGTCTCCAGAGCAAATTGCAAAAGCACAGGTGACTACTAACTATTGCTGTATTAATTATGTTGTCCAATCCAGTGCACAACAAAAACGGCCCGTTGTAAGAAAATTACAGGTTGTTTTAAAACTCCATGTTACGCTGATGCATCCTGGCCAATTCAACGATTCACAGCACAGCGCCACATGGTCTTATCCATTGCCGTTGAAGTCTGTCATGTGTTCATTGCAGATGCTGTTCTTGTATAAGTTCACAAAAAGCTCCAGCTTTCCTTGTAGAAGTTTCTGGTAACGTTTCAGGACCTGTGTCAGACCTGAACACACCTGCAATGGAGTAGAGGCCTCTAACGTGTCATTCTGTAAGTGCACAATAACACCCAGTTCAGTTTAAAAGATAATATAAAACCTTTTAGAGATCAAATTAAGTGGTGGCATATGCATTACCTGTATCTGACGTTCTAGTATGGCTTGATTATTTCTAATGTGATGCTTAATATATGGTAACAAGGCTTGGCAGTTTATTTTGGTTTGATTGTGTGCCTCCTCCAGTCCCTCATGAAACACCTGCAGGTCCCTCTTTACGTCTGCGTACTTCTCGAAGACCTGCAACACACAAAAGAAAATCAATGTTACATTCTAAGGCAAGGTCCCACTATTTATCATTAGAAGCAACTACAATTACTAACTATTAGCTACTATTTATTTTGTAAAAAAAATACAATTTTACAATTACTATTTGTGATTTTTAAAAAAGCTGTAGGATGCCAGCACAGTCATAATAAGTCAGCAAAACCAGAGTGTTTTAAATGTTTAGATGTAAGGCGATATAAAGACTTCCTCCGACTACTTTGGTTAAATGAGTCAACGCTTCTTCCATTGTGTCTCCGGAGTGCAATGCCTCAGAGTAAATAGCCACCTTAGGCCGTGGGGCTAAAGGGTTTATATACGTTGTATGTTCTATACTACATATATTTTTATATTTTGACAAATTATTCGTCCAATTAAACGTAACCTTAACCTTTCACTTCACAACTTGAAAAAAGCTTGTTATAGTAGCAGATATCAGTGATAATGTAATAATTAAACTATCTGTTTTTGACATTTGGATCTAAATGTTTGCATCAAAATGATTATTTAACCTTTGAAACTAAAATCTCACTATCAGACATAGTTTGTAAATAACAGTTTAATACAATAAGTACTATAAACCTGTGTGCACTTTGTGTTTCTCTGACACTTTTATCATCGTCTACAGTAAAACATTTGGCCAAATTACATTCTTTAAATTAGTATCTGTGTAAATGTTAATGTCAAACATGGTGTTCTGATTCATAATCTTATGTTAATACCTCTTTAAAGGTGACTAAACAAGTGACGTATGATTAATGAGTAATACAGAACCTAAAAGATAAACCTGAATAACTACTTGGCACGAAAACACGTCTGTGGCTTTAGGCCCTTGGCAAAACTTTTGTTTAATGACAGTTTGCTATTCTATCTATGTGGGAAAGTTGTGTATTTATTTAAGTGAGCAGAAACTCTGTATGAAGCATTACTTACAGTGAGATTGTCCCATCTCCAATAGTTGATCCCAACGAATGGACATTGGATTGGTGTTGCATTGATATCATCTGTACCCTGGCAATCAATCTAAATATTCAAATAAATACACAGACGTACAATGAAAGAATGAAACTACAGCAAAATCCTCTGAACTAGCTTTGTGCTATAAATCTGAAATGATTGTAATGTTGACTTTTTTAGTTTTCTCACCATTCTGTCAATCAGTCTGTCAGCGTTTTCCCTCCAGTATCGTCTGATTTCAGGTTTGCACCAGAAGTCTACCGGTCTAGCCTCAGCTTCAGGAAAATAAGAGGAAAGCGCTCCAATCAGCAACAGCAGAAGCCCTATGGAAACAAACAGTGGGGTAATACCATCCAATGCCTCATGTCCAGCTATTCACTTTCTGTAAGTGACGCTCTTCCACCTCTGTCGTTTCCTGTTTTGTCTAATCATTACAGTTTACTTTGTATATTGTAAGTGAATGAATAGTTAAATAAACATAAATGAAAAATCTTACAATCAAAGACACATATTCTGAGATTGCATTTGAAGTGCCAGCGTAATACACATAAGACATTTTCTCACTTGTATGTAAACTAAATTATACCATGTCCTTACATGGTATTACAACATAAGTTAAAACTCAGAGCATGAGCCAGTCAACTTACTGCTATACGCCATAACCTGTTCCTCGTTGCATGGTGTCTCTCCAATGTGCACCGACAACCTTCATGCTTCATTACAGCAATTCCAGTTTCAACGTCTTACATAAAATCCCCTGGCAGTTCATCAAATAACAGGTTTCCGTTCTGGTAAAACTACCACTGTACTTCCTTGGCTCTCCTCTTTAGCTTCTTAGAGAATCCATTAAAGCTGGTATAAAGTAGTGTGGCTAAAGGGACATCAGGCTGTGCCAAACTGCGACATGCAGCACAGGTTCTCAGAGCAAGTAGGCGTGATATTTATTTGAGGCCAAAGTTAATGTTTGACTGTTAGTCTTAAACTCAAATAAGAGAAGAGGGGCTCCATTTAGGCCAAAAAGTACTGATATGACGCATTTTAGGTGACACTATGTGTACTAGAGTCTTGTAGTCTTGTATTACTCACTATTCTGGCTTTTCGTCTTTTGTTATGATATCATTAAAAAGATGTTAGACTGTATGTTTTGAGTGCCTTTCCCATGAAAATGTGCCCATTTTGTACTTTACCTTCACAAATATTGCTATATGTGCCCTTTACTCAAAGAAGTGTGAGTTTCTGTACTGCTTTTACATTTACATTTATTCATTTAGCTGACGCTTTTATCCAAAGCGACTTACATTGTTCTACAGTAATTACCAGTGTTACAGTCACTGGAGGCAAGGTGGGTTAAGTGTCTTGCCCAAGGACACAACGACAGTATGTACTGTGGGGAGAGTGGGAATCGAACCGCCTGCATTCCGGTTGAAGGACGACCACTCTACCCACTGAGCTACCGCCGCTTTTTTGAGATTATGCACAGTTTACAAATATCTTACTGTAAATTAAGACGATAACAGTAAAGTCAACTGCAAAAGATGTTCTGTTAAAGTGAGAAGAGGCTGCCTGTTGCAAAACATGAATTAAAAGATTCCACACAAACATCACTATTTCAATGTAATTGGCAAACTAAACATATTTGTAAATGTAGGGAAAAAGCAAACAAATAAAAAAAGTGCAAACCACAAATCAACAGAAGCAAATTATACTGTTGGCTGCATAATACAAAAATCTAGCAGTCATAACAGAGAAGCCCAGCATATTTCTTTGTCATGTGCATGTTGTGGTCTTATGCTCATGATGACCATGTGATCCTTCATAAGAGAGGCTCAGCTAAGTAGAGCGTCCATGTTTTCTTAAAGTAGTGTGCCTCACGCTCTCTGGATTGATGAGCTCTTTGTTATCACCCTGAATATATCTTCATTTAAATAGTAACAGTGCATGGACAAGAGCCCTTTCCAGCCCATTAGTCTTGCTGTGCGTCCTTCCTGGAAGAGCTATCACCATGGAAACGCCAACCAATGAGTACCATAGAGGCTGGTCTCTTTGATCTGCTCGCAGGCGGCTTGAGCGGCCACAGCAGCTGGGAGAGGATGGCACAGCAGTAGGACATGATACTATATCGAATACTATACATAACACATGGGTGATACCACTGAGTTTATTTGTCGTGTTGCAATTTTTATTTACTTGCCTGGAACATCTGTCATTTCTTGGAGAAAAGGATATGTTGCTTGAATGGATCGTCAGGATTTACAGGCCTCAGGATACGTATTTCTTTTTGGAATAATTGCAATAGCTGTAAATAATACAAGCATTTTAAAGATGGAGGATAAGAACTATTTTTACTTATTCTAAATGAAATATTGTTATGTGGAATAACATGTCATTAGAGATTGGAAAGGATTATTCATGGCAAGCCAACAACAGAAAACTCAGAAAGTGCACCAACAGATGGAGGCATGGAATAATACAATACTGAATGTAAGATTACCTCAGTTTGACTCAAATATGTACCGTTTCCTGTGGAGCTTGTCACTGGTGTGAAAGTCCAAGTGTAACTGGAGGAGTAAAATAGTGGTGCAGTGGGCTGATGCTTTGGGGAGATACTACATAATACTTCCATCTAGTGTTTACACATAAATGTTGTGAAGGGTTTAAATGATGGATTTGATGGTGATCATTTACTGCTAGGTATTGGTAGTTTTAAAATAAAATAAAAAATATCAATGCCACTTACTTTCAAGAGGCAATGTGACATTACAGTAGCCACTACCAAAGCTGCTAAACTAAAGCTTCCACCCAAACCCATGAACCTGTGGGAATGGGTTTGAAACTTGGAACAGACTCCACTTTTATATTTCAATATCAGACCTCAGTCGTCCCGCTATACAAAACATCTGAAACATAAAACTTACTGTACTTACTGCACCATTCATTTTCCAGAATGTCCTTTAGCCTTCAACAATCACATTTTGAGAGAGAGCTAGATAAGGAGAGTTATTTGGATCAGTTCTCCAGATGTCCAGGCTGCCATCGAGAATACGGAGTAGCGCTGATGCTGCCGTGCTCTCACCCCATGTGTGCGCTCTGTGTAGCAGCCGGAGAGGCGAGCAGGTCCCATCTCAGGCTCAAAGTTGTGAAAAATGCTTGTACTCTGCTGTGTCACTGCTGTCGAGGTCCCATAGAGCTTCCATGTTGGAGCTGGACATCTGCCACTTCCTGTCTCCCACAGTACCCCATCACTAAGGAGGAAGGTGTATCTTCTGATCAAATTAAACAGGTAAAAGTGTTAGCAACAGTATACACTGTGCAATGAGTTTGACTCTTTATATATAAATGTATTTCACTAATGTTTCCTTCAATATAATTCCTCACATGCTTGGTTTATATTTTTGAAAGTATATGGTACATATAATAATGACACTGGCATTTTGGGCATTTCACAACATGTAATGATTTAATTTCTGCTTTGTAGAGGGACAACTCTTTCAGGGATGCAAGAGACATGGCATTATGGGGTAAGTATATTTGGTGTTAATATAAAGATCAGGGGCTGGTTTGTTGATTACTCCCATCTAAAATTATTTACCCAAGTGTATGAGGAAATGTATTCTTTTATTACCAAGGATTACATCATTTGTAAAAAAATAAAAATAAAAATGCACAATGGCGAAAAAGTGATTCAGTATAAAAATAACACTTAAATACATTTAAAAAATAATACATGCAAGAAAATCAAAGACATTGAAACACTTTAGTGAAACCAGCCCTAATTTACATGTATTTAATGTGATTCAGATAATTTCATTAGAACTGTGATCTCCTGGGTCTAGGTTTCTCCAGTTCCTTGAATGCTCCAGTTGATGGCAGTGTTGACCTGCAAGACGACGAGATGAAGCAGTCTGTATATGGTCAGTATTTAAATGAAACTTGAGCTTAAAAAACAGAGATACATTCAACACTGCAGACAGGACGGCACAGTGGCCATAACACAACTGTAAAAAGCAAAGCAAGACAATCAATACATGAATAATAAAGTACAAAATACAGCCAAAGGCATCACAGAAATGACTTCCATATGTCAGCAAGTCCAGTACAATGTAAAGTGCAGAGTGCCAAAAAGAATAAAAACATTTTCTCTTAAGTACGTGTCGACCGCATGTACTTAAAAAACATTATTCACTTTACATGCATCCTTACTCCAGCCTTATTTCAGGACTACGTTTTGCTTTGGATCCTACCCATGTCCCCTCATCCATCCGTCTTTCCAACTCATCCCTAACTGCAACATACCAAGCAGAGAGCCCACCTACGAGAACAACATCTAACCATCTGCCCATAGTGTGTGGCGATGTTGTGATTGCACGTGGGCAGTTTTACTGGGAGGTGGATGTCTGTGGCAGCTCTGTCTACAGGATCGGTGAGATGATCTATGTGTTTTGGTTTCATATCAGTGGGCTTATGTCTTCCACAAGTGATCACCTTTAGTCAGCAAGATGATTAAAAAGAGATAAGATAAGATAAAATAGAAGGGAGATTGACTTGTACAGCAGCTCTTACAAAAGTAAAGTGAAAAAGGTAAAATAAAAGTGTGCATGCAATTGAATAAAATATATATATATATATATACAATGTCAGCAGCAAAAAATATTTTTAATAGAAAAAAATATGAAGGTTAAATTAAACAAAAAGCTAATTGTGTATACATATTTACAAAGTAAAGGAGGGAGAATTTATTTTATTTTTTTTTTTATTAAAAATGGACATTGCATCATAGCTTATTGTTACATGTGTGAATTATAAAAAAGGACCTGTGGTAGCGCTCCTTCCTGCTCTGAGGGTGTCTCAGTCTGACGCTGAAGGAGCTGCTCAGAGCCTCCACAGACTGATGCAGAGGGTGAGAGCTACATGTAAAGCATGAAGCAGGTTCAGAATTAGTTTAAAAAAAGGCCAAACTAATTCACTTTATTGCTTTATAAAAACAAAATTCTAAACTATCAAATAACTAATTGACCAAATAATAATTTGATAAATTCACTCATCTATCCAATAACTTTTAGGCAAACAATTAACTTTACATCAGGTCGTGTGAACAAACTAATGAAGCCTACCTAGTATTTATTTTATTTCCAATGGCTGTCCTTTCACAAAAATAACTTACATTCCTTTTTTAGGAGTGTCTAGTAATTTTGGAATGCTTTTCACAATACAAGATTTTCTTAAATCTAAAGTACAGTGTCTGTTCAATGTAGGGTCTGATTCTATTAACTTTCATTGTTTTGATGACTTGACTTCTGTTCTTTTTTGAAAGTAGAAAGCTTATAGTACTTTTTTGACCTTAAGTTGAATATTTCAATTTGGTGAAGAAGGTCTGGTGTGTACATTTGTCTCTGTTGTCTTATTCAGGTGTGCACTCCTTAAACGGTTCACGCAGCTGGTGGTTTGAAAGACAGGGCTTGCATATTTCAGCAGTGTATGATGGGACATTGGAACCAATCTACAATGTACCCCCTTGGATCAAAACGGTCGGACTGTTTCTCAACATTGGTGGAGGGGTGTTAAGTTTTCACAATGCTGTGTCTCAAGAGCATCTCGTCACAATGCCAACACGTTTCGACCCAAACGGAGTGGTCCCTGCGTTTGGCCTGGGTCAGGGTCGACTGAGGCTGCACTGTGGTCTCCCTCCTCCTTCATTTGTCTTCTTCAGTAAGGACTCTGCATTCAGGGGGGCGCAAGGTGCGGGCATAGGCACATGGCAAAGGGGGATTATTTTTGGGTCAGTGAAAAAGGTGGTGCAGAAGTTTGAAGAGCTGACTTTGTCAAAATAACACTCAGATCTTGTCTCTCGCTTATCAACCTTCTTTAGCCCACTTTTCAAACGAGGGGAATCCATGGAAAGTAAGACTGACTATGAAGCTTTTAAATCTTTATTTTTAAAAAAGATCCCCTGCTATAAACACACCCACATCTCCTTTAAGGGGTTTGATTTATAGATGTCATTTGAAAAGCAAATTTTTCCATTTTGAGTCACTTTTTTATGCCTTTTTCCACTCTTTGTTTGACCCCAGACTTATAATTGACTTTCTCCACAGGGTACAACTTCTTCTATCTACCAAGCAACCCCCGCTGGTATGGCTTAAGTCAAAAAAAGAGTCTCCTATAATGCAAAGTGTGAGGAAAGGGTGGGCTTAAAACAGCGGGATTCCTTTATTTGTCTGGTGTGACGGTTGTCAGACAGTAGGGGTCCTGTATTTTAGTGGTATGGACGTTCCTGCATGTGTGTTTGCGGGCCGTGCAAGAGCTCATGAATTTCCAGTGTGTGTGCGCCAGTATGAGGCGAGAGGACGAGGTGTGAGTACAGTGACACCACTAGTGTTGACACAGCGCAGAGGGACAGGTGGTAACATGAGTTGATCCCTTGGCCCAGCCTTCGATGGGACAGTAGGCTGCCCTTTTTTGACCCTTTGAAAACCACAGGACCCCAACGACTTCAAAAGAGCTGACTGTATGCGGGAGAGAGAAAGAGAAAACAGCATGCATGAATTAAAGACAGCAGGTGATGAACTGGTAAAAAGAAATGAGCCAAGCGAAGGATTTTCCTGCGGCTTTTATGCCAAAAAGCCCTGAATAGATCAACCGGAAGAGGTCAGACTCCTGGGTAGAGTAAGAGAAGTATCCTTGGTACTTTCAATGAAATTTTATCCATACTGTGTTGTGCTAGAGTCACAGGTCAAAACCCTAATAAAACCATCACTTCTAAATGCATCCATGTGAGAGCTTCTTTGGAGAGCAGCTGCACATAACAGTTTGGTCACATAACATGCTTTACACTTCTCCAAAAGTAGTTCAGCCTTCAGAGATGGAAGATAATACTAGTCTTTTCATTGAAAACAGCCACGCCTCTTTATAAATGGGGAAATTGTAAATTTAGAATGACCCAAATAAAGTAAATCCGTTCCATGTCCTGGCCCGTTTTTATCTCTCGCTTTTCTCTGTTAGTCCTCTAAAGACCTTATTCTTGCAAACCCTTCCCTTTAGTGTTTTGTTCAATGAATTTACTGCCAGCCCATTCTCCCATCCCAATTTTCCATGTTTCGGCACAGTTTCACTAAAGTTTGGCAAAGGGAGTAGTGGAACTCATCCTCAGTCTGTCCTCAGGCCCCATTAGAGGAACCACTGGTGCCGAAGACCATTTAGACTTGGCCTCCGTAATGTCCACGTTCAACCGGCCTGTGACCACTTGGTGATTAAGTAATCTTGGCCTTATCATACAACTCTCTCATCTTTTTCTGTTTTCTATGGAGCAGCCTTGTGTTCAGACCACCCAAACTGTAAATCTTATTGTCATTAAAACACGCATCAATTTGAAGTAGCAGTTCAGAACCCCTTTGAGATGCACTGGATGGAAATGGGCCAGTTTTCCATTGAGCATCATTCATTTTACGCATGCAAAAAGATCTCAGACTCTGTAATAAGCAGTGAGTCAAACTCTGCCGCCGCTCTGACCACTTTATCAGGATGACTGTGTGTTGATGTTTAATAGTCAAGGTATTTACCGCAAGATTTTTGGTGTATTTAGTTTTTTGTTTTTCCAAAAAGGGGCTGTTTTCTGGCACCGCTCCTGTGGGACATCACAAGCCACCGAGAATAAAGTGTGTGGAAGCAATTTGAGTCTTGTAAACAGAAACGATGCAGGTTTCAAAGGGCCGAGGAGAGAGGGAAGCAGAGGGGGGGTGTTTGGCGTCAGACAGTGTGTATTCTGTGCAAAATGAACGGTGTGGAGAGGTGTGGCAATACACACATGCACACTTTCTGAGCAGTTGCGAACCCTGGCTATGTCCAAACTATCAAGTTTTCATTACTGACATTCCTTTCTGTGATTCTGTCCACACTTTTTAAACTGATTATGTCATTATGCATTAATATAAGGTTTATAATTCTTGAACTGATATGTTTTGCTGCACGAGTCTGAAAACACTACACGGGTGCCTGAAGTGTTGTTTTCAAAAGTGTAATTATTCTTGCCAGTCCACTAATGTTTATTGTGAAATTGAGTAAGTGTTTTTTTAATTATGAACTCCTTTTGTCTAAAGTTCAAATTTACTACAATGTGTTTTGTCTGATTTCATGAGAACTGTTAATATTTAGTGTTTATTCAATAAAATTTGTGGTGTAGTAGTCCCTTTACTCCAAATGTTTTGTTATGGTCTTGACTTAGTACAGGAGTGCTTTAAAAGGATGTAGTTTCTAATGTAAAATAAAAATCTATGATAAGTAAAAGGTCTTTCTCGTTGGGCTCAGAAAATAAACGTTTCTGTGAGTGACAGTTAATGTGTTTATGCTAAAAGCAATCTGAGCAGTTTTCCCTTAGGTGTCAAAATAAACCGAGCTTCACGTTTGGGCCACAACAGCCGCTAATGGCCTCCAGTGGTGATTATTATTCTCACACTTTCCATCATGGGTCCTCACGGAAATAGTGGCCATGACAAAAGAGAGGCCCTAAAGTCTCGACGGTGTCTGTAAATGGATTCCGTTTTGTATTAATCAACATCTCCTTTGCAAGACTTCCCCGCATTTGCATTCTGAGTGTGTGCGGAAGGGACCATTGGGAGACCTTTTCCGTTGCCAACAGCAGCGCAGAATTAGCTTTTCAACTGAACGCACCAAATTCTTATTACCATCATTATCGGCATCAGCATAACAGTGGCCGTAAACGCATCATGCGCCTTGGCTTTGTGTGCCGCTTGGTCATTTGCCATTTATGGAGGCAGCTCGGGGCAGCTTCTTTTTTTGAGGGGGGCTTGGCTCTGAGGCCCATCCTGATATGCTGCCACCACGTTAGATGAAGAACACAAAGATATCAACCCTGTTATGGATGAGTTGTTTAGATGTCTGCTCGTGATACAATGGGATTTAACGTAGCTGCGTCAGGAATGCAACGTGAGACGCTCAATTACGTCGTAATGACTGACTGAGATCTAAGCTGACTCCTAAATAATTCGTTCTTTAAGTGACCAGGACATTAGGCCCAAATAAACTGTGAGCAAGGAGTGCTATGGTAAACTGTTATCTCAATGTGAATCGTGATAAGGATTTTACCAAAATGAAGTGAAAACGCGAGTCTATTCTTAGTAACTCGACCACGTGTTTACATGTTACAATTAAATGTTTCAGATATTATCATACTTTTACTGTTACTATTGCTGTCTAGACCTATAAGTATTTAAATGAGAGTCATTTATTTCCTTTTTTAATATGAAAGGCCAGGAATGGTTTCTTTGAGTTTAAGAGAAATACATTGCTACATTACATTGTGTCCAACTCATTCTTAACCCCTGAGTCTTTGAAGCTGCTTGGATTACATTTGTCTAAATATAAATACAAATGTTTTATTGTGAGGCACGGTGTAAGAAACGCCATGCGTATTAGTGCACAAGGAGACAGCATGTGATGTGGAACAGGTGGTCTGTGCGCATTGGAGTGGAGGTCACATCTGCCAGGCTATCAGAGCTCACTGCCTGAATATTCACACCTCCCCAACCCGGGCACAAAACAGGATGCGGCCCCCAGAGTTGGCGGGGGTAGGTTCGGTGATACCGCGAAACAACTTGCATTATGACTCGTGTCTGACGGACACGCGCAAATAGGCTACACAAGGGTTGGATAGAGGCATCCTTCCAGCTGCGCCATTACGCGCCATATTTTCATATTTATATCTCATTTACAGCCAAGTATTAACAATACACAGCAGACGTTCAATGCACTCAAACGCACAATCACCTTTCATATAGCTTCCTCTGAGCGACTCCTGGACGATACAGAGAAGTGACAGCAGAGTAAGGTCACTCAGCTGCACAAAACACCTGGTTAATCGATTTTACTGGGATGTTTTGGTTTGTGAATGATTTAAAATGACTTCAAAGTTCATTGTCTCATAATCGTTCCCTTTCGTTTACACTTTTTCTCTTTTACATCAATCAGACATGAAGGCCAGCGGCTCAGGAAAGAACTTCAATGAGAAGTCTATTACCGCCATTAAGCTACTGTCCAGTGTTAATCACGCGACACAGATTAAAGGGAAGATAAATCATGTCTAAACAAATCCACACTGTATGTGCATGACGAGTCTGTACATGTAACAGCCAAGTAAAGTAAAAGTCCGTTTTAGTTTGCTAAGGTGGAAAAAAGATATAACAGATCAGCTGAAATATTACAAACAAGTCTAATCTTTAACTTAATTTGCTGCAATTTAACATACATTTCTTATCATCTCAAACTGCTATAGCCTACTTAAGTAATTACTTGTTGCTCAAATATACAGAGTAGTATAGTAGACTTTTCCTCTATAGACACAATTTATGTCCTGGGGTTTTGCCAGGATTTACGTTTAGTGTCTTTGGTCCCAGTTCAGTCTTGGTTTAGACCTGGTTTATCCTTGATCCAGTGACAAGCTGTAAATAATGACAACAATTGTTGCAACAATTCTTTGCGTCCTGCATCATTTTCTCTTGAGTTCTGGTTTTGTTCTGGTTTTATCATTAGTTTAGTCCTGATTAACACTGGTTTACTGTGATCTAGTTTTGGTTTAACCCTGGAGCATTTCATAATGTCCGAAAAGGTTAGCCGATGCAGTTGCGTGTTGGAGTAGGCTGTGTTACAGACTCGTCCCAAAGCAAAAATAAGTAGCCTACATTTGAGTTTAAACAAAACTTTTGTTTTACTGTATACAATTGGATGCTTGTTGTAAAGTGGACTGGAAGCATAGTTTCGTCTATCTTGTCCCCTGCTAGACTATCTAATTATTATGAAACTGGATTGCAATACACGTCATGTCCCAGAGGTTATAAGTGCACTGGGTTTTCTTAGCTTCAATAGCCTGTCTAATGAATGGCCGTGTGAAGAGCGGAATAAAGGCGTCGCTTATCACCCTATGATGAAGTGCAAACAGCCCATCATCGAGTCCGATTGCCGGGGGAAGAATGGCGTGAATCCACACACCCGGATGGAAGTGGCTCCCCTAGGCGACGTAACGCGACACATGCGTTAAAATAACACCTTGAAAAGTGACGAGAGTTGTCACTTTTTGCGCTTAATTTTAGTGTAAGGACAGCCGTTTTCTTTAAACGAAAAGACAAACTTTCAAAATAAACGTGAATGAAGACGTTTATTCCACCTATGTGAAGTTTTATATAAAACACTTTTCACTATATGAAAATGTCCATCCAGTTTCAAAGTTTCAGACGATGAAAACCCTCTGTTAATGTCTTAATCAATGACTACTTTATTAGAATTTTAGAATAGTCACTTACAGTAAATAGCACAGTAACATTATGTTCTTGAACAAATATGTTTAAATTGGGCTCTAAAAACCCATCTGATCCCAGGAAGACATGCTCAGTAAGTTTGCCAAAATCATAATGGTCATTTTGGATGATTATTATCAAATATTTCCAATCAGTCTCTTTTATTCCAAACACATTTGCAGCTTGCCCTTTTCTGAACTCTGGAAAATAAATCAGCCATGAGCTCCACTTCAGTAATGTAAACTTGAACCGCAGAGCATTTGTCCTGGGCCCCAAGGGACCACTGTGAGGAGCTGCATTGTTGCTCAACTATTCATTTGATGGGAACATTTCCCAGATCTAAATAGACCTTAATAAATTTGACTCTTGTTGATTTTGTGAAGATACACATAGGGCTGAATAGGATTGAGGTGAAACTGCCTTTGGAGGTTTCATTCACCAAAAAGGATCAGGACCAATAAATGGACTTGCATTGGTTTTATTGCAAGCCCAGAGATATTATTTGCGGTGTACGTTACAGTTTGCGAGAGGCCATCGGATCAGCTTTTTTTTGTTGCATTCCAGGTATTGACATTTGGCACAGTTTGGCCTTTGAACACTCTTGAAATAATAGAAGTTACAGCCAGCAGTATGCAGCAGACACTCGTAAATTCCTTACTGTACATGATGTGGAGATGCACAGTTGGAGCTCTATTGGAAGTCTTGGGGGTCAGCTGGTACATACCCAGGAGCTCCTTTAAGCCTAATCAGTGTTATGGAGTGTGAAAATCATGAATCTGTGTGATGGTCATGTAAAAGAAAAACATAAAGTCGTCAGTGCCCCACATCAAAGAAAACACAAAGCACAAAAGTAGACTGTACATTAGGCGTCATTTGTCCCAAGAGGTTCAATTTGTAGTTAAAGTAATGACAAGGAAACATTTAACTTGCTTATCAATCAATAGCTATAGCAGAAAATCCTGCCTTCCCATGTTTGCCCTCAGATGGACACCACCTGGTAAAAGGAAGACAAGCCAACCTACGTGAAGATGTACAGTGTAAAGATGCACAGTGTGAGGATGTACAGTGTGAAGATGCACAGTGTGAAGATGTAAAGTGTGAAGATGTAAAGTGTGAAGATGTACAGTGTGAAGATGCACAGTGTGAAGATGTACAGTGTAAAGATGTACACTGTAAAGATGTACAGTGTGAAGATGTACAGTGTGAAGATGCACAGTGTGAAGATGTAAAGTGTGAAGATGTAAAGTGTGAAGATGCACAGTGTGAGGATGTACACTGTAAAGATGTACACTGTAAAGATGTACAGTGTAAAGATGTACAGTGTGAAAATGTACAGTGTGAAGATGCACAGTGTGAAGATGTAAAGTGTGAAGATGTAAAGTGTGAAGATGTACAGTGTGAAGATGTACACTGTAAAGATGTACAGTGTAAAGATGTACAGTGTGAAGATGTACAGTGTGAAGATGTACAGCGTAAAGATGTACAGTGTAAAGATGCACAGTATAAAGATGTACAGTGTGAAGATGTACAGTGTAAAGATGCACAGTGTAAAGATGTACAGTGTGAAGATGTACAGTGTGAGGATGTAAAGTGTGAAGATGTAAAGTGTGAAGATGTACAGTGTGAAGATGCACAGTGTGAGGATGCACAGTGTAAAGATGCACACTGTAAAGATGTACAGTGTGAGGATGTACAGTATTTGCTGAACTGAGCTGGTACTGACAGGGGATGATTATAACAGAACTAATGCACTGTGTCCCTTTTGTGATAAACAGGATTAAACGAGTGTTTGATTCTAGAGATCACATAAATGTTTGACATAAATGTATTGGCAATAAAAACTAAAATGCCACTTAACACAGGCCATGGTTCACAGGAAGTACTGCGTTCATAAAAGGTTTGCAAAACATTGTTGTGAGTAGGCCTATGTTTTATTTTTTGCAAATTAACTTTCAGTTGTGCCTAACAAGTCACATTTTCATTTGAAGTCTTCTTTCAACATTAAGCAGAAGAATTAAAAGCCAATTTAGGCACTTCCTGACTCTCTTTGATTAATCGTTCAACATTGTGTATTTGTTGATAGAAAATAAATCGGACGCGTAATCGTTTCCACTTAGTGAATGATAGGGGCGTCCCTCACAATCACCCACCCCAAGTCCCACCCATCAGCATCACCCCCCTCCTCCTCCCACTCAGCGGCTTCTCAGAGCTGTCAGAGAAGCGGACTATAAAACGGAAAGGGACGGGACTGTGAAGAGCTTATTGCGCTGCCGGTAGCCTACTGGACGAACACAAGAGAGTCAACCCCTGAAAACAGCTTACACCAGAGGATTTAAACAAGAAAGTTTTCTTCTGAAGGAATTTGTTGCCAGTGTGTTCAAAGAGTGGAGTATTGTCGGAGAGAAGTGACACGAGGGACTTTGGGATGCTCGCTCTTTACGCGCTTCGCTCTTTGCTGTGCGTCCTGAGCTGTGCATGGCTGCACACTGCAGCGGCCTCCAGACTCAAGTCCCCCGCGCTGCCCATCCAGTCCGAGAGAGAACCGCTGCCATCCAAGGGCTTGTCAGGTGAGTCACGATGCCAAGAGTCTCATTATGTGGTTAGGTTGGAGCCTAATTCAGTTCAACATGAATATAGCCTAGTTTGATTCATACATGCCATTTACAGTGGCAATAAGGTGGTTTAGTTTCCCGTGTGGTATCCAGCGTTCCATAATTAAATAATAATCAGCCAGTGGTTTTCAACTCCCATTTTAGCCTTAGCATTAAGTGAAGAATCTTTTTTTTATTGTAACATCAGTGTTAATTAACAAACCATGAAGACATAGCCTATAGACTTGCATTAGAGACACTTTCCCTTCAAATGTTCCCCTCTGTCTACCTAGCAGTAAACATCTGAGTCATAACCGCAGTAAATAACATTTGATTCATGTGTGAAAGTCCCTGCCTTCAAAGCTCTTTGTGGTTTTAAAGGTGACTAACTACAGGACTTCAGAGTTGACCCATAGCCTAACCATGACAAGTCTATACAACTATGTAATTCAATGTTGGAAAAATGTAATCAATCGACTTTCCATTACAAGCATTGGCTCCTTGGACATGATTTATTTCACTGGAGACTGAAGTGGCAAGCTC
Source organism: Neodontobutis hainanensis (assembly GCA_024349245.1). Lineage (NCBI taxonomy): Eukaryota > Metazoa > Chordata > Actinopteri > Gobiiformes > Odontobutidae > Neodontobutis > Neodontobutis hainanensis. The sequence continues at coordinate 4,291,741 of JALDNG010000020.1, forward strand.
ACACAGTTTGGCTCTCTTGAACTGGACTGTTTAAAGTCGCAGTCATTTTAATGAAAGAATAATGTGAACCAGCTTGGTAGCAGTGAGCGGGCAGGACATCAGTCCCAGTCAGGTTGGACGGGGCCAGTGTGTGTATGTGTGTAGACTTAGAAATAAGCACATAGCTCAGTTTACAAGCAGCTATCACAACCAAAAATCACTGTAATACCCCTGCAATTATACCCAGCATAGTAATAAAACACACGGCTGCTATTTTTATCTCACGCGCCTCTAATTTCACAACTACCAGACTTTTAGTTTTGGGTCTGAGCTAAAACAATGTAGTTGATTTTTAAGTAAAGATATCCATACCTGGCTATGTTGCTTTTAAAGACTTTTAGTTTCTGTGGGTTCCTTTGATGTGGAAACTGAATAGATTAATTAATCACTTGAATGTACATTACATTTGCATTCACTAACTATGTATTAATCATTTTAATAAGGCTATATAATGTCTAACTGTGTATGCACAACTTTAAATCCGATCAAACTTGAACAGCTTTTGTACACTTTTGAACAAGTGTTTTTTTTCTGTGTGTGGACCACCACTTAAGATAGGATGTAAGGTTAAACCCCAAAAGTCATGAACTATCCAGGCATATCTTCCAAAAATGTCTGGCCAGTAAACTATACAAGATTTATTTGCTGCAAAAACTTAAAACAGAAACAATGTCTGGGCTTCAATACTTTATCATTCTGCTGACTTCCCTCTGTTGAAAACCCACTGTTGCACTTTCTCCCAACACAATACAGTCTTGTTTGAGCTTCAAGAAAATCCCAAACAAAGTTTTCTTTGTGCTTGAGAATAATATTTAGGTAAATGGTGAAAGTGCAGGCCCCATATGCAATCACATAATTTGAGTTAGCTTCTACTCAAATGTTTGGTTTTGGAAGAGGGCAAAGATTAATTATCCTCCTGCCTATGGCCTTGACTATTGTCATGTCTAATCATGGGTTTGTCTTGCAGGATGCTCATTTGGAGGACGTTTCTATTCTTTGGAGGACACCTGGCACCCAGATCTAGGGGAACCATTTGGCGTCATGCACTGCGTCCAATGCTTCTGTGAACCTGTAAGGGTCCATTCTCTATTCATCATGTTGACATAATACTTTACAACAAGCAACTGAATGCTATTCTTTTAAGGCTAAATGTATCATCTAATTGTTTTCAGCAAAAGAGTCGGAGAGGCAAGGTGTTTGGAAAGGTCAATTGTAAGAACATCAAGCAGGACTGTCCCGACCCTGACTGTGAAGATCCCATTCTGCTGCCAGGACACTGCTGTAAAACCTGCCCCAAAGGTTACAATCTGCTGATCTTTCTACACACCACATGTCACTATGCTACAGCCAAATCCTTTACCTTAATACATTTCTTTAGCATTATTCAAAGGCACCAGCTTTCATATTTCACATTATATTAGGTATAAGAGCTCCCCTGCATATGCTCAAAGGGGGTGGGTCTTCACAGGGTGTAGCTTTTACCCCATTGACTGTTTTTCTAGCCTGCATGTGTCTCCTAATGGAATGGAAAGTGAAGGTAAAGCAGTGTGGCCTCCCATCAATGGGACAACACTGTGCTGTGTATGTGCCTCTATGTGTTGTGGTCATGTTTTAAGGAAAAGGCTGAGTGTGTTTGTTTTAGCTTTGGCTCCAAAATAGCAGCTAGTGTTTGTTTAAGTGATGGAAAATTGTGCATGTGTGCGCTTGTCTGTAATGGCAGTGCACCTGAGGATAAACTGTTACTAATTGGGTAGAAAGTGAGAATGAAAGTACCCAGAAGTTTTTTGCCGAGTGGAACAGGCGTAGAGGGTTAAATTATGGCACAGAGAAATGAAGCAGACATTTAGGGTTAACATAGTGACTGCTGTGACTAATCCTTTCTTACTGTAGCGCCTAATCATGTCGACATTGTCACTTTGTTTGTAAATTTGCAGAAGTGTGGATGTGAGGGACACATCAGGAGTCGAGCAGATTATAATAAACAGCGGGTCATTGTTGGGATAGCACGCCAATGTCAGTCTCAATTCTTTTTAAGTTCTTTAGCGGGAAGGGACAAGCTTTTTTTTTGGTTGTTTTTTTTTACCTTTGGCAAAGAAAAAGAGGCAGAGAATGTTATAGAAAGACAACCCAGCACCAGAACATCCTGTTTCTAAGCCCCTTTTTCACATTTATGGGCTTATTTTGTAGCTTTCAGTTGGTTACACTCTTACTTGACGGCTTATGTCTGATCCTCACATTTAAAAGTCTCCTCTATACTAAAATGAAGTCAGGCTAAAGACACACAAGATGCTCCAGTCTCATCTGTGCGCCAGACTTTGGAAAAAAGTGCAGCATATTGTGTTTAGAAATGTTTGGGTTCACTTGTTTTTCATGCCAGAAACAGTTTTAAAGGCAGCTACTAAAACTTGAATGTCTGTACTGCTTTCCGGGCCAGGATTAAAACAGTAATGTCCTTAAAGTTAGACAAAATCAGATTAAGTTCATTGTTTACTTGCCATTTCTTGCAATCATTATGTTTTAATGGCAAAAATGCCTTCTCAATTTATTTTAAATGTGAACCATTTTTTTCTTTGTAGGTGACAGGAAACAGACAGATTCAACGTTGGACACTTTTGAATACCTCCTTGAAAAGGGCAAAGACAAAGATGATGACCTGCACAAATCTTACAATGACAGATCCTACCTGAGCTCTGAGGAAATGAGACCCGGGGAGAGCCACACCGGTGAGTCAGACCTTCCCCAAACAGACGGGTTTAGCTCTTACAAATACACTGGATTCATAATGGCAGACAGTAATCCCCATGTCCCCATTCCTCCTCCAGATTTTGTGGCGCTATTGACAGGAGTGAAAGACTCATGGTTGCCGAGCTCAAGTGGTGTCGCCAGAGCTCGGTTCACTCTGACCAGAAGCAGTCTCGCCTTCTCCATCACATACCAGAGGTACGACACACGTCCCATTAGAGCTGTGAAGCCTGCTCGCTTTTTATGTCACTTGGCTATCTTTCCTTTTGCTATTCCCTGGAAAATATCTTGTTAGACAAGTTTTTAGAAGAAAAGCATCCAAAAAATCTTCTGTTTTTTTGGTTTTTTTGCAGAATGGGCTGGCCCAGTAAAATAGTCTTCCTGAATTCAGATGGGACAACTGCCTTTGAGTACAAAGTGCCCAAGGAAAATTCTGACATGGTAAGGTTTAACACGAAAAAAGAAATCTCACCTTGCTTTCGTTTTGTTTTGCTCTGTGTGTGTCCTCAGAGGGTTTGAATTTAAGTGCCCCATGATGAATACACACACTCCATGACTCTACGATCCAGCTTTGACTTCTTCTCCCATAATTCACTTTGAAATAATAAACACCAACCCAGACACATGCGTACGGTGCAACACACAGCAACGTTCTGCTTCATAACATAACAACACTAACTTAGTCATGAACAACTTTTTAAAGCTGGACAGGGACTTTTCAGTCATTATTTAGTCAATTAATATTTTGGCTTTGCAGTAATTCGGATGCATGCACACACTGCCAAAACAAACACATCCCCTCATCCCATACAAGGCCGAACAGTGAGGCAGGAGGCCCCTAAATACCCAGATACCCAGTCCCAGAAATTGGCCCATTATTATTTTTAGATAAATGTCAGTGTCAAACACCAGAGGACCTTAGAGAAAACACTCCAGCACAAAAAAAGGAAAAGGGAGGCCTGAGGAAGGTTGCCAGAAATGAACATTTTTCACATGTTACCTCACTTCTTAGCATTTGGACAGAAGTATGTCTAATTAAAATGGAGATTACCCCTGAACTCTGAGTTATGATGTATCGGCGCACATATCTCTTCTCCAAACTCTCATGCTAGGGTTTAGATTAGAGGAATCAGGTTTTGTGTATTCAACAGACTGATGTACATTTGCTGTAGATACTGTCTATAGATACTGTATATTTGGGGTGCACCTGCTTATATACATGTATGCTTTTCCGTGTGCAGGTCTGTGGAGTTTGGAAGAACATTGCTAAGCCTCTTCTGCGACAGCTGATGTCCGAGCAGTTGCGTATTAGCATGACGATTTCCACCAACAGGCGAGAAGAAGTGGAGGGGAAGATCATCAAACACAGGGCCCTGTTTGCTGGTGAGTCAGAAACGAGAGACTAGCCAGATATTATATCAGAGACGTGTATAAACAAACGTCTTCTTGAAATGTGTATGTCCATGTTTTGGCTTTTGTATACAATCAACTCAATATTTACAAAGCTGTGGAGTCGTGAATCTTTCATGTAATCTTAAATAGCTTTGCATGGATTATTCTGACAAAATGTGTAGCTTGTTTTCGGGTATTTATCTGTATAGATGTTTTTAAAGAGAACGCAGACACAATATGGTAATGGGCATATGTGTTTTGTACAGAGACGTTTAGCTCCACCCTGACGTCGGAGGAGGAGAACTCGGGCATGGGAGGCATCGCCATGTTGACACTGAGCGACACAGAAAACAATCTCCACTTCATCCTCATCCTGCAAGGTCTCATCAAGCACAACGACAAAGGTAATTACAAATGCAGTCATCATTGGCAGAAGGAAGAATAATTATGAAGAACAGACATTAATAGGCTTTTTTTCTTTCCTCAGAACTTCTTGTGATTCCCATTCGAGTGCAGCTTTTGTACCGCCAACACATCCTGAGAGAGATCCGCGCTAACATTACTTCCCATGTGAGTATTAGGACACATCAAACGGCCCAAAATGCTCTTTTAACTAGACTTCGGTGTCATCAGTAAAAGCATTTGAGACGCACCCACATGGAGACATTGTGGGAAAAGTGTTATCTTGGACAACCTGTGACTGAACTTGTGGTTGTAGGAGTCGTGTTACTGGTGTTAGGAACATATGACACGGCAACACTCTCTGCCTCTTTGAGAAGGATGTGGTTTGAGTACCACATCCTACCGCCGCTGTGATCACGGCTACTATCCAGAGACATGTCGAGGGAAATAGATACAAGGCGGAAGGGTCGGGGCGGGGGGAGAAAGTGGCAGAGGGGGGAGCTTTTGCTGGAGACAGATGTGAAAACATGATGAGAGATACAGGAAAGGATGGTCTGCGTACACACTCCACACACATGTCAGTGGTTAGCGGTCTGTGGCGGAGATGGATGGAGAGAGGAGGAGTGATGAAAGGCAGGTCTGTTTTTAATCTGCCAGGAATTGCGTGACGGTTCGACGCACTTCTTTCAAGCCCTGATACTGTCCATGAAATACATTTAAAATTTTCAAGCTCAGCTATTGTCACACAAAACCCCAAATTGTCCTTGACGTAGAGGTTGAAACCTAAACCGCTGAGTCATTTGAAGCCACGCTGAGTCAGAGATGCTTAATCAAATTTAAACTGAAATTTTCTGTAAATTTAAAAGTTTAACAGTCCATCAAATATATCCTCTGTCTTCCCTCTTAATATATTTTATCCATTAATTCCCTTCAAAATAATTCACGCTTTTTATAGCATTTCCCCTGGCCCAAGTCTGTTTTGGCTTCTTGCTGGCTGTAGATTTATGTCGCATGTATATTTATATTGAACCACAGCCCCAAGGTCATAAAAGTAACATTTCTTCAACACTTCTGTACATCTGTCCTAATAATCCAACATTTCTCAACGTCTCACAAGCCCCTTGCTTCTTCCTGAAGTCCGACCTGTCTGCTTGAAATTAAACTTGAGCAATATGCAATGTGTTAGTGCAATGTAAGCCATATTTTTGCCAAGGGTCCTTGTGTGTTCACTTCTGAGTGGAGTGACTGAAAATCTCTTCTGTTTTTGTCATTAATGATTGCCTGTCCTTTGAAATAATGTGATGTTTGGTTACTCTGGCAACGTATTCAACAACTGATTTCTGTTTTTTGTTTATAATAAAGTTTTTGTATTTTGTCTTAGCTAACTCTCGCTAACTATTTCAATGTGTGCAGGACCCAGACTTTGCTGAGGTGCTGACAGACTTGAATAGCCGTGAGCTGTTCTGGTTATCTCGGGGTCAACTGACCATGGCTGTGGCAACAGAAGGTCACAATCCCAAACAAATCTCGGGCTACATCACCGGCAGAAAATCGTGTGACAGTAAGTATATCACAAATGACACAACATTCCCGTAAGTGAGATGAAACACTACAAAGGCATTAACACAAGTCTGACATGAATGTGTTCGGTGTTGCAGCTCATTTGTTGTAGTCCATCTGTGGCTGTTTTTGTCGTTTGCCTCTGTAAATACTTCTTCTCTTCTGTCTCCTTCCATCCTTTCAAGTCTTATCGCTGGGGGAAAACCATGTTTATAGACCTTCTGTTTAACTTGGTGGCCCACCAAGCCTGTGTATTCATACCAGTTTGTGTCTGTGTGAGTGAGAAAGAGACAGCGGTTTCAGGAATGTTGTGGACAGCTTAGTCGTCTAAAAACACTAAAACACTCATATGGTCTTTTCATGGGACAATAATATGTCTAGCAGCTCAAATAGAGAGACACTCACTAAAAAGACATGTAAACTAAATGTAGTTAATAACAGTCAATTGACAGTTTATTTAAAACACCCTTAAGCAGCAGATAAAATATGACACTTTTACACTGCTCTGTTCTGTTTTTACCCCAGCGCTGCTCATGTTTACTGCACTATGAACATGGCTTGTGTAGTTTATTCCTTATTCCTTTATTCCTCATGTCATTTTTCTCTTTCACGTTTCTGTAACTCATTCCGTCTGGTCCTTCTCAGTTCCTTAGCTCAATCTTTATAAGCCTGCTACATTCAACAAGGGTTACCTCATCCTCCAGCTTAACCTTGGGTGGGTTGTGCGTGTGCAATGCCAGACGGCCCAACAACATGTATGTTTTGCTCAAGGTCTCACACACAATTACATTTGTGGACACGCCTCCTCATTAGTGGCTCAATTGAATCTGTCCCTTCAATGACTCGTTCAGTGTGACGGGATGACCGAGTGTGTATGTGGGTTCCTTGTGTGTGATTTCAAAACCATTAGGGAATGTAATGTGCCCCCTTTTCCTCAAGAAACCAGACTTGAACGTGACAGGAATCATTGCCTCATCTTGCATGCTGTCAGGATCTACGGTTTTAGGGAGGGAAAGTCCGAAGGGAGAAGTGATGGTGGTTGATAAGTATTGTGCACAAATGCTGTTTTATATTAATATGTCTTTCTTTGTTTTAGCCATTCAAAGCGTGTTGTCCAGTGGTGATGCACTGGTGCCAGGGAAGACAGGAGGAGTTGGCTCTGCGGTGTTTAACTTACACGACAATGGCACACTGGATTATCAGGTATGATCTGGTTTGTTTTAGTTTGTGCTGATCCACTTCACACACAGTACCTACCTCCCTTTTCTGTCTGCTTTAGAAAAGTGCAGATATCTTCATAGCACATACTTTCAGTGTGAGGGAAGATACTGTATAGCTGCCAGTGTTTTGAAAAAACTTACCAACGGTGTACTGCAAAATCTGGAGGAAGAACAAAACCAGAACAGCACCCTCTTAACACAATGAGTGGGGATACTTTAACAAGGAACTGTTTACCATGTGTTCCTCAGCTTGTGGTTACTGTCCTCATTATTACTATTTAGTATTAATCCCTGGTTCAGTTATTTAGAATATATTTTAGAATATATTAGTTCTTGTTCTCACTCTTCTTTATTCACACTTGCAAAGACAAACATCAGCCATGGGTTAAGCTATTTAAATTGTGTTTTGACGCTTTTATGGATGCAGTTACGATTTTTAATTACCCTATCTTCTGTGTTTAGGTCCAGGTTGCCGGTCTCACCAGCAATGTGGTCGGCCTCACAATTGAGCAGAAGCCGCGGCGCCGTAACAAGCGGTCTGTGCTTTATGACTTTACCCCAGAGTACAATGGAGCCACTGGCCAAGCGCTGGGCAGCTGGAGCCGTCTGGAAGCTCAACACATTCACATGCTGCTCCAGAACGAACTGTTTATCAATGTGGCCACAGCACACAACCAGGACGGAGAGCTGAGGGGGCAGATTAAGGCTTTGCTGTACAGTGGACTAGATGCTCCCAGACATGGTAGGAATCACTGATTGGACTGAGGATAGAAGTTAAATTAAATGCTTTTAAACAGGTTATCTCATATGCTATTTTGTCCCTTCTCTAGAGTTGCCCACACCGCTGGCTGGCCACTATGTGTCACCTCCTGTTAGGACCGGAGCTGCAGGACATGCCTGGGTGTCCGTGGATGAGAACTGTCATCTTCATTATGAGATAGTCATGGCAGGCCTCAGTAAAGCTGACGATGTCACTGTGAACGCTCATCTCCACGGCCTGGCTGAGATTGGTGAGATAGATGACAGCAGCACTACTCACAAGAGGCTCCTGACTGGTTTTTATGGCTCACAGGTAAATCAGTAAACATTCAAGCAAATGTAACCAGAACACATAGATGTATGGAAACATGCTCATGTCCTGTTTACTTCTCTTAAAGGCTCATGGAGTGCTAAAAGACATCAGTGCTGAATTACTGCAACACCTGGATCAAGGAACCGCTTTCATCCAAGTCAGCACCAAAATGAACCCCAGGGGCGAGATCCGAGGACGGGTAAGGAACTTTAATAAGCTTATGTAACATTACTTGTTGGTAATTAAGCTGCTCAATAAAAATAATGAAGCATGTCAAGTCCAGTGAAAAAGCTAAGAATGAATATGAAAAGTAGTTAAAGTGTTGATATGTCTGTGACGCTTCACAAGTGCACACAAACAGGTGCTGCCTGTGGAAGACATTTTATAGGTCTAGAAGTAAAAGTTTTATTGGGGTTTATTAACGCACACACTTTGCAGGTGAAGTGGTTTGATGGGTCTTCCTGCCAGATATAGGCACACAACAGCAGACTCCAACTGCTCTAATAGCAAACAGGTCCAACACATAAACAAGCATCTGCTGAGGGGCTCAGAAATAGTCCATTCAGAAACAATTAACAAGGCAGTTCGACAGCAGCAGCATCAGCTTCTCATCAGGTGTGACCAACAAATCAGTTCTAAACTTTCTCTGTCTCTTTTATTCGCCCATAGGTCCATGTTTCCAACAATTGTGAGTTTGCACAAAAGGGTGACACGGAAGAGTCTGAGGTTGACGAGTTTTTAGCAAAAGACCCTGAAGACTTGAAGAAAGATTCTTATACCTGCTTCTTTGAAAACCAGCACCACGCTCATGGCTCCCGCTGGACGCCCAATTACGACATGTGTTTTTCCTGCAGCTGCCAGGTGCGCAACTCTCAAATGTTGACATGTAATAAACTACAAATACATGTACGAATGACCGTGAATAACACTTTGTCTCTGCTCTATCCCTTTTGTAGAAGCGAACTGTTATATGTGACCCAGTCATCTGCCCTGTACTGACCTGCACTCAAACTATTCAACCAGAGGGCAAGTGCTGCCCAGTGTGTGACGGTGAGTTTTACATTAGAGAAGACACAACATTGCAACATTGGATTGTGAAATCATCTGTTCTAGTTGCTGTTTTTGTCAGCAGGTTTTCTTTCCCATATTCTCCCACAGCTGGTTACATAACTTGTGTTTTTTATTGTTTTGGTTTACAGAGAGGAAAGACCCCAAGGACATGAAAGCCCCAGAAAAGGCTGCTGAACATCCTGAAGGTACACACATATTTCTGTTACTTCTTCTATCGATTTCCTTTAGATTTGTGTTGTCATCTAATCTTTTTCTTCTGTCTTTAGGCTGTTACTTTGAAGGCGACCAGAAAATGCATGCACTAGGAACCACATGGCACCCCTTTGTACCCCCCTTTGGTTACATCAAATGTGCAGTCTGTACTTGCAAGGTAAAAGCCCACTGACAAAACGCATGGATGAATAATCTTGTATCATTCGCTGGATAAGTGTTTTAACGGCTGCTGTTACACTCACAGGGGTCAACAGGAGAGGTTCACTGTGAGAAGGTAAAATGTCCGGCTCTGACCTGCAGCCACCCCGTGAGGCGTAACCCCTCTGACTGCTGTAAGGAATGTCCCGAGGAGGACAGGAGCACTGCCGGTCTGGAGCATAGCGACATGATGCAGGCTGACGGGCCGAGACACTGCAAATTCGGCAAGAACTATTACCAGAACAGTGAGAACTGGCATCCGTGGGTTCCTCTGGTGGGAGAGATGAAGTGCATCAACTGCTGGTGTGATGTAAGTGTTCAGGTTTACTGTGATGAGGAAGCGTTGAGGTGTTTGCTGTGGAGTTTTCATTAAGAAAAAAAAAAACAAGGTTGAGTTCTGAATTTAAAAAGTCACTGCAGCCATTGTACACTTTTTGCACAATACCAGCTGTTCTCTTGACAATCTGTTTTGTATTCTGAAAGACCAAAGTCTGTTTAATGGTGGTTACAATGTTTTGCTTGGTTTTGTATATTTGTCGTAAGCCACACTCCAAACCCCTGAATTTTGCTATAGCTCAGCACATTTTTGGTTCCTTGGCTCAAAGTACACTGTCATACATCGTGCCATTATATTGTTCAGGTATTAATACTCTGTTCTGTGTTTCCTTACAGCATGGTGTAACTAAATGTCAGAGGAAGCAGTGTCCAATTCTGACATGCACAAACATCACCAGAAACGAGGGCTCCTGCTGTCCTGAATGTTCTGGTAAGCACTCAAAAACAAAACCAACCATAACCACTTTAGTGCTTTAGACAAAGTAATGATTCACAGGCAGATTACTCATTTTAGCTTCTTGTATTATAGACGTCTCCTCTTCCCACAGATTCCATGGAAGATGAGGACTTTGTAATGAAAACTCCAGACAAAAGGCGGAGCTGGAGACACTGACCACTTGGGACGCCCTGAAACACAACTGAACACAAAATGACTTTTTATTAATACCTTTAAGGACCCACACTCAGAGCTGCACACTGGGTCCTCCTTAACCCTTCATCCACCCACCAGTTATCAGCTTCAGGATTGTAATGGACAGAGAAAAGCAGAGAACAAAAAAAGACTAGTCCAAAGACTTGTACAGCAAAAGGATGAAGCTACAATAAGGACCAAACGTGATGCCTTTGGTTGAGGATCACTTTCTCTGCTGGAGTTTCTCTTGGCTTTTGGTCCGGCTTTTTAAAATGGTTTCTTCCTTGACAGAGCTTCTTTTTGAAGTCCAGCCATAGCAACTTTTACTCCTTGAAAGTGGAAAATGATGTGTGAATGTGTGCGTGTGTGTCTTTGTGTGTTTGCTTATAACAAAACACAGCGATACTGTACAGGTCAATAAGCCAAAGTCAGGTTGAAAAGTGAAAAAGTGGTTTCTTAAAGACCAGTGAGAAAGTGTGACTCTCCTCTGTCACAGCAGAGCCTTCATATTGTGCTTCCCGCTGCTTCTCTGCATTTGGTTGTCACTATTTTGTTGCCAGTCTGTGATGAATTAAGTAATATTTTATGAATTTCTATTGTTAAGAATATGGATCTGATTTGTATTTTGTATTTATTGAATAGTGTGGCGACAAATTAAAGACATTGTAAAAATTTGTGCCTTTTTTAATTTTTTTGTTTCACTTATCAGCATTTTGACTTTTTTGGGGGGATTGCAATTTTTTTAATTAGTGACAAAATAGTACCATTAGACTATAAATATGTGTTTTCTTAAAAGAATTAGGGGCATTCTTGGTACTCTGTTTTAGTGATGTAAAATATTAAACAGAGATAAACATTAACTGGTTGCTCTTGGATAACTAGTACTAAACCTAAAATTAGACATTTCTGGTGGTCTTTGAAACACTACAAACTCTCACTACACCACATGCTCACTGTACCTATCAACTGTTGGTGTTCTGCTCCACAAAGTTAAAACCCATAGGAAAAAGAATTGCCAAATCCTACTTTATTTTCTCCATCTTCGTCTGTATTTATTCTAGACCACATGTCCATGTTCTAATAAACATGGACATGGACGCACACTTCAGTGCAAACAGATAGGAACATAAACACAACCTCTTTAATGTGGCGCACACAGATGGCCAAAGGGCAGCTTTCCTTTGTCTTATTCACAAATAGCGCTCTCTGCTGGTGAGAACATGTCATAACAGGGCAGTGCAGGTTTCAACAAAGGACATAGGTTTGTGAAGATGCCTTTGTTGAAACCTTTTCTTAAATATGTTCTGGATGACTGAGAACCTCCACAGACGTCAGAAGTATACGCCAAAAGCCAAGGATTTAATTTAGACATTATTGACATAAATGTCTGTGTTTTCTGACAGCAACATTTGAGCTTTTTATTTGTGGGAGTAGGTCTCTTTCCATTTTCTACATTCAATAATATGCAAGCTCTTCATGTAAATGTAAATGAACCCTCTGATGGGAATCTATTGTATACCACATATGGGCCTTTTGAACAAAGTGGATTATAATGTATTTGTGAATCAACTGCTTTCATTTCATAATTATAATAATATTTTGTTTACCTGGGAGGGAGAAGTGTATAGCACTCGCCAATTAGTGCACACAGAAGGAAAGGAAATATAGCAAAACAGGGGAATGGAGATCATTTAAAGCCAGAGTAAACCTGGATTTGACTTTTGTTCTCACAGAGCGGATGGGGCACAGAGGCAGGTTTGTTAAAAAATATTCACCTGGAAATCTTGCATCTTATGCAAATTGTTTTCTCACTATGGCTCCTGCTGCTTTTCAGCAGTGAAGGTTTATCTGCCCAGGAGAGCCTGTGTCTCTTTTTTTTTCTTAAAATCTGTCTATATTAAAGCATCAGTAGAAAGAGAAGAGTTCAATATTTCATCACTGCTGCCCTCTGCTGTGAGACATTACAATGACATTTTAAATCAGTGTTATGGATATGTAATGGGTATGTAGTACTTAACTGACCGTATACACACGGGCCATAGCCTCATCAAATAGTTCTTTAGGCTTGTACCATCACAGCATCAGGCTTTATGACTCCATAAAGAACATTTTCAGAGTAAGTTTGGAGATGGTTCAAACTGTGCTCAGCCAAAAGTCTTTTCCTTCTAATTGTCTGCAGAACACAGCGTTCAGTAACCCTCCAGGTCTCATCAGCAGTAAAACAGAGATGGGTTTAAGCCATCTTTTAGTCTCTAACCTTCAGACCACTCAGGAATGCACAACAGAGGCACAGGTGTTTTAGAGAGCTGAACTTGTGGAAAATAGTTTTATCATATCAAAGATTTTTTTGACAGTAATTTTCTTGGAAATTCTTGTCAGCGTTTAGTTGTAGCCTCGAGCAACAAACGTCCCCAGGGCTTTGGATAAAAGCACATGGCTCAGTGGTTTATACTTGACCTGTACTCTACTGTATAGAAAGTCAAATATGAAGTAGCATTGAAGTGGACATTTGCCTTTACTGTCTGCCACATGCAGGACTTCAAAACTGTTTCTGAGGAGGTCACTTTTGAAGATCTTCTCTCAGTGCACATTTCAGAGTTTCAAAGCTCACTTTAAACACATCCTTCAGCTAAATAGTATCTTTTTATATAATAACCTCTTGAGCTAAAAGGCAGGTCTCTAAAATATCAAGAAGAATTAAAAAAAGAGGAGTGCCACTTACTCATTACTAATTGGTATGATATTTAAATGTTAAATCTTTACGTTCTGGAACAATCACAAAATGGCAAGACAAAATGCAAAATAAAAAGAGATTGTCAGAATAAGATTAGAAGAGGAGACGTAAGCCAGTTCTTGAAGGATCAGGCCACTGACCTTCCTCTCACAGGTGCTCTAACCTTTCTACCTGTTGAACTGCATTCTCACCAAAATGAGTGTGTGCTGTTTTTATTCTTTGTCAACCTGCTAACAATCAGCTATTGATTATTCACCTTGACAGACTGAAAGACTACGTGCAGGTTAAGACAAAGATACTCGACTCGAAACAATCTATGCCTAACTACACTTCCACCTTTTAGCCTAAGTCAGTTTGAATCTGAGCTGCTGGACATAAGTCAACGGCAGGATCCTGTCTAATTAGTCTTTATAGATCCCAGACTCCAATCTGGCTTTGTCCTGATAAATCTAGCATCTGTCTTTTCAGGTGATTCTGCTCTGGGATCTGAGGAGCTAAGCCTTTGATCGAGGCACTAATTGAGTGAGATTGCAATGGAGCAACGCTGGGCTGTTCAAATGACTTTATTGAATTTTTGGTGCTCACAGCCCACCACAACTGTCAGGCATTACTGATCAGATTTTCACACTAAAATACGATCAAACACAGACTTTTTCAGATTAAATTAGACTTTTATTTTGTAGCTATACTCACGTCTTTCACAGAAATCTAAGGATTTATTGGGGGGTGGTGACAGGAAGCTATACAGAAGAACCTTTTCCTATTCATAGTGACTATTGAACAGCTAGTCCAGAAAATACAGTATATAAGCTGCATTAGTAGTAAGTAAGGGTGTAATATTTTCTCTGGGAGACCATTATGTCTCTCTTTTCCTAAATTCTCTGCTGAGATGTCACTTTTGTTTTGCCTATGCATAGATAGAGCCACATTTACAGGTTAAAACCACTGCACAGTACAAGTTAGAAACCCTTGAGCTTTATATTGTCATTTCCATTTAAAAACTTGACACTGCAGGATGCACAGAGAACAAGGGAACAAAAAATACAATTTTGATATGTTGTGCTGAGCATTACTTTTGTGCTGCTGCTTTATTTAGACACTCATAGTTTAATAAAATCACAGCGCAACAAAATTTGCTGTCCAGTTAGGACCGGTTTCTTTTCATTTCCATTTAGGTTGGAAACTTGGTCCAAACCATCTTGGCTTTTGTTGTGCAATTACATCATAGTATTAGATTTTTATTTATTGATTTTTTGTCAGTTTTATTCTAGCATCTTCTTTGGGGTCCTGGAAGTTTAATGTGTCTCAGCTGGTCTTTGATCTAAACCTAGACTAGGCTGCCACACTAACCCTACCCCAGAGGAGATCACATTAACCTGCATGCATTACTTCCTCCGCTGCAAACGCAGGACTTTCCTGGATTAATAAAGGGTAAAGACAGAAAATTCCATATGAAGTTGTAGCTTTTCCCAAAATTGAAATTTCCTTGACTCCTTTAAACTTGTCTTCACCATCAGTATTCAACTCCTGAACAACATCATGGATGAAAGAGGAAAGAATGAATGTCATCATAAAGTCAGTGTTTTGTTTTAATTCAAAATGTGTAGCTCCACTGTTACTGTACAGCATTATGCTTGTGTTTTTTTTGTTTTTGCATCCATGTAAAGGTAAAGATGCAATAACTATGTAATATCATCTCTGTCTAAAACGGCACCGAAACCTTTTTGTAGGAAATGCTGTAAAAGTGTGGGAACCACACGCATCAATAACAAACGGTGATTCCTCAAAAAGCTGTCGCACTTTGACGCACACGATATTAGCATAAACACTCGCATCCAGAACCTCGCCCAGGTATCTCGCCTGCTCCCCCTCCTCCACCCCCGCCCCGCAGTCCTGTCCTGTCCTTGTCCCGGCGCTCACGTCTCACCTCTGGCTCCTCACATCTGGAGCAGTAGCGAGGAGCAGCAGAAGAAGAGGAGGACAGCGGGATCAAGTGGATTTCATGCCGCGGCAGCACCCGCATTGCAACAGAGCAGCGCGCACTGACGACTCCCTGTTGAACGTGTTTGAATGTCTAGGAGCATCTTTCGCGTCTTCGGATCCCGTCATTGTTAGATTTGTGTCAGAGGATCACACAGATGGACTGTTCTGCGTTTGGATCATACATCTTAGAAGTTGCTACCTGTAGGATCTAGTCGAAGTGGGAACAGCGTCAAGAAGCGACGTGTCAAGAATTTTAACAGTCAAATATTTTTGAAGACAAACTGTTGCCCTGAATCAAAGTTTGTCTTTGAACTTGAGAGCCGGTGACCCCTCCTCTCCCTCCCGTGTGCGCAGAGGGAGAGAGATGGAGAGCGGCTGCAGGTGACTGACTCACAGCAGGACGCCTACTGAGAGCCGACCCGGGGAGGGGACACCCAGGGGACACTCAGGGGCTCCGAGCAGCACGGTAAGTGGCTCTGCGTGTATCCAAAGTGTAAAGAAACTGCAGGGCTTCGCCTTCCAAATTTTCCTTTTTCAAACACACTAAATGCTTGAGTCCCACTGTAAGATGTGGAAAATACTCTTTATTTTTGTTTTTTATCAAAGTTATGATTTATTCATGGTCTTAGTCCTGAGTTTACTCAGTTTTTTTCTTTCTTTGGTTAAGTCTTTGGTTGAGTCCCACACAGACAAAGGTCCGATTCCAAAGGATGGCAGCACATATACCTATATCTATGTTGTTATATTTGGGGGACATTTGTTGAGGGGGCTGCGTTGTAATGACAGCTGCACATGGAAAAGAGCCTGGTTTGTCACGAGATGGATGTTTTATCTGTTTTATCAACGATGCTTCACAAATCACAAGATGGGCCCTTTGAGTGGTCACACTCTGGATGTTCGTTTAATGGCACTCTGATCATGCGGCTTGCTCTGTCAGAAACTGGTGAAAACTACTCTGATTATAGGGTCTACAGTCATGCCCCCTCCCACACACTGATGGTTGGCATGCTAGCCAGAGGCCAACAAGTGCATTTGAATTCAGTTTAAGCAAATCAAAGTTCAAAGTTAAACACAGGCAGACGTTGTGGGTCCTGAAACTGGTGCCACTTCTAAAGTCCGGTAAAAGAAACTGGTAAAACCTGATAAACCCTAGAACTGGTCTTCTGGAAGGATACTGTTTGTCTTTACCATTAACACACCTCATTACCACGGCATTAGTGTTCATATTGTAATGTGTTTGAAGAGCAACATCTCCACATTTTACCAACCACACTTTCACCGAGCAACCTCAAAGGGTCAAGGTTGTGACAGGTTTTCGAAAAGGTTACGCTGTGTTGCGATGTTTATCTTTGTTTGTTGCTGAAAAATATAGATTCTAGGAGAAAGTTTATATTTGTACACCTTCAAAGTTTTAAATTTAAATATGAAATTCTCCACGACTGCAACATTAAACTTATCAGCATTACAGCTGCTGTTGAGTGACGTTAGTAACACTCACTATCTTGTTATCATGTCTACTGTCTTTATTAATCATCCATTTCCTTTTAGTCTTTGAGGGTAATGTATTGGAAACGGGAAAATTGGCAGTAGAGATTTGAAAAGGATCTAATGCAATGGCTAATTACCTAAATATCAAATAAAACAGAAGTGGATAAAACAGAAGTTCAAGTTGTCACATGTTACTGATTAAAAGTAAACATTGGTTGCACTTTATATTTCAGCTTGGTAATGTCATGATAATAGTGGGGTAATAAGGAGATTATTTAGTTATTATGGATAGCTCTTTTTGTATTGTATTGTATATTTTTTAGAATTGTAACATGTATAACTTTAACCACTAGGAACAGAACTGGGAACTATTTGATAATTAACCATTTTTACACTAGTATAACTATTTATTACCATATTAATACCACATTATTATTATGCTATTACTGAGCTGGAAAATAAAATGCTACCTAAATATTTTATTTACTTAAGTAGTTAGTTTCACTCACCTGAGCTATCTACAGCAGACTTGTTGATGGTTGAGGCCTGCTTTGGGGTAAATGAGGTAATAATAAATTGTCATAATGTTATGGCTGATCAGTGTTTGTTGGGCTTTACAATATTCCCTGTGCAAGTTTAATCTTCTCTTCTCAGTTCATCCATCATGCCTGATTACTGCTGTGTGAAAGAATTAGGTCTGCAGGCCACAGGAGCTTTTCAACTATACATCAGTGCAACACGTCCCAGAGACTGATAACGCAGAACAACAATAAGACGTCCTGCCAGAGGGGCGCATAGATTTTTCTTTACAGTTCAGCAGCCGGGGGACAGTGGCCTGCTCGTGAGCAGAAAGAGGAAGATGCGTAAGGCGTTTCAGTCAGTAAGCTCTAGGATCACTCCCAGTATTTAATATTGATCTTGCTGGCTCTGATGGCTTTACAAAGTGAGTCGAGTGTGTTCAATGAGGAGGCGTGGAGAAGGGCGTGAGGAGCAGATCTAATTGCTTGGTTTGTTTTCAGATCATGTGCAAATAAAAAGTCTATAAACAGAAGTGGAATGTTAATGAGGTGGATCCATTTCAGTCTTTGGGAGGAGACAGAAATAATGTTTAAATAGAAATCCTCAATGTTTAGCTCAATCAGCAGCAAAAAAAAAAACAAAGTTCAAAAAGGTTTGGGGAGAGACTCCACTATACATGAATCTAGCACTTGTCTTGTAAACTTCAGGTATTTTCTCATGTCATACACAAATTTAAACACATTGGGACAAGTTGGGGTTCACTGACACAGAACTGTATCACTGGAACGGATGAGACAGGCCGGTTTTAATTGCCATAAGGTGTGCAAAGAAAAAAAGCATCATCTGTGTGGTCATCTTTCCAAAGTGTGGAGCTAAAGACTGCAATCTGTTGATTGGACGATAGAGAATCCTTACTCGAAATAAAAACAATAAAGTTTTATTTGTAATGGTTTTTTTCAAAATTAAATCTAGTCTTCATTCGCAACAGTTGTTTGTGACATTAGATTCAGTGATTTACAGCTCTCACCTTTTGAATTAAACATATTGTACTGTCTGTTTGCAGGAAACACAAGTACAAACTATTAAAGAGTGAGTCCTTAAAATGTAGGAAACAGCAGCAGTATACTTCTATACCTCTAGCCTCACATTGCTACACGGGAGGATATACTTTCTTCTTATCAATGACAACACATCTGAAAATACGTGTCCTCATATTGAAACACTGCATAGTGGGATCACAAGCCTTTAGGGGTTATCTGGACCAAACTGTGCTTCACTGACTTGGCCCATACCAGTGTGACCCTGCTGTACCTGAGCTTATTGTTGAGAATGTAAAGTTAATCTTCAACTGCATCTGGTAAATTATGCCAGATGAGTCCTTATTAAATACACAGAGATCAGTTTTTAAGATTTTTATGATTTAGCCAGATTATGCTACAGAGGCAACTTTGGGTCAAGCCACTCACCGTCAGCTTTTATTGTTTCTGTATTTTCTGTGTCATATACCAATATAGAGCATTAAAGTCAGTCTAATCACTTTACATGTGTCACTCTGCTCCAAAGATGTTTTTGTGAATGAATAATGAGCCCTGTATAGAATACTGGCAGAGATTTAGCCAAAGTTAATGACAGCAATTCTTTCCATGTGATATTTTATTAATAATGATATCACTGAAAGTCTCATAGGCTCCTGTAGGCCGGCAGACAAGCCAGCGATGGACACACTTAGCTCCACAAGACCTCCGGCAACTGTGGTCTCTCCTCAGAGCGTCCCAGACCTATCCATTTTTACATCCCACTGTTTTATGACAGGCTCTAGGGCCCAGGGCAGAGACTAAAGACGTATTTTGTCTGACAATGGGCGTAGCAAAGAAATAGCTGCTGTATCTGATGGAGCATGTTTATTGTTAAACACTGATGAAGAAGTGCCCAACCCCTGATAGCAAGTTCTCCTGTGGAACAGATTCTCAGAAACAGAGGCTTAAGGCTGACAGTATTGAAATGGGAACAGTGAGTGAAGGTGTTCTGTGTTCTTTTGAAACGTCATGTTAAAGTCTTATCAGTTGTGCTGCATAATCGGAAAACAAAAATGCAATATTGTTGTTGAGAGAAGCAGTGGCGATATATGACTTATCATCACTTAGATTAACAATAATAAACGTGGTAAAAAAGATATATATAAATCTCTTAGCGATAATAATATATTTAGATTTTTTATCCAGAACTAACAGTGTTAAAGTCTGTCTGCTCTGAGTTTTCTGTGAAAATAATCCCCAGAAAGTGAGTCTGGGTCAATGTCAATGTAGCTTGTAGACTGTGGCAGGCTTTTGCAAAACACTTTGACAAACCCTTCATAAATGTCTGGAAGATGTAATACTATGCCAATTACAGCATTTCAATCAATCTTTAATTTGAAATATGTGAGATGTGTAGCACTTGATGATCCGTGTGTGATGATTCATTTCTAATATATTGAGCAAGGCCTATACTACTCGAGTTATTCAACCAGAGAGAACCCTTTTCACAAGTAATAAATCATTTCATCGTGAGACGGCGGCGTGTATTTAGAACACATTAAGAATACCGTACAGTAATATTAGATTTATTAACTCATAGTATTGATAAACTACATAAAACGTCTTTGCTTGAAAGTCTGTTGTTCCATGAAACCCTGTGTGAATACAATTATGGACGAGGGATTCAAACCAGAACCAAACACAAACACTTTTACACTTTTCCCTTGAAGCAGCTTCTGATCAATTTGCAAGGTTATTGGAATAACACAGGCCCTCATTCATCATGTTATTTGTCATTTTCACGGCCAAACTCCACATTTATCAGCTCTGTCCATCTCTGTTGGTGGCACAAACAAGGAAGTGGCTCATATCATAAGAACATCTCACTTTTCATAGAAGTGCAGCCATTTTGTAGCAGTCAGCAAACAATTAACAATGATAAACTGTCTGCCTATTATTACAGAATGTACTATATCTTGTGAAGGAAAATACTGCTGAGAGTGGCATTTCTCTCTAAAGGTTAAGGTTTTAACTCTAGTCTTCAATTCATCAGACATTAGGGTTTGTAACATTTTTGTAAGGGCAATGTTTTCTATTTAGTTTTGTCACTCTGCCACTCGTTTGTAAGTCATTTTAATGTCACAAAACTAGTTAAAGATTTGGCTTGTGTTGAACCTTATAAAGCATCACTGCTGTTTATGAATGACACTGAACTGCACTGAACACCAGAAACCTGTGGCCATCAATGACATTACACATTACATTAGCGCTGTGTTCCCATTTTGTCATGTCCTGACTTTGACGTCTATCTTTTAAACAGTTCAAAACTCTAATGACACCAAGAAGAAGCACATGTTGATGACAATGCTGTTTCGCTGCAGTCTTTCCACATTTCCAGATGGTCTCTATTCTGCCTTTAGGACCTCATCGTGTTGTGAATAATTCATTGTCTCAGTTCCCATGAGTTCTGTCACACATACAATATGCATCGTATAGCCCTTGTATGTGCATACTAGCCTTGGTTATGGATGTGGATCCTCACATGAAAGTGCACACACAGGAGTTATTCATTTAATAAACACAATCAACTGAGAAGAGAAAAAAATCTTTTATTGATTCGTAAAATGTACCTTGTTTATGTTAGATATATGTTTACCAAAGTGTCCCATTTCAACAAGGAATCTCACCTTGATCCAAAATTTACAGGTATATTTCACGAAAAGCCCTTTCTTTCCGCCATTCACAAAAATCACAAATGTCTCAGAAATCCCACATTTTAAAAGCAAAGGGAGACATACATGTATATATTCATATTCTTCAGCAAAAAACTGAAACTCACTAACTGCTGAGCTTAAAACACTTTCTCCCATGAACTAAAACAATGGCCTCTGAGCAAACAGGCATGTCCACTTTAACCAAAGAACTGGATTTGGGCTTAGATTGTTAGACTCTTGATGAATTTTTTATTGTGTATATTTTTTAACAACAAATTATGTAAATGAATTAGTATTTGTGTAATTTTAGTGTGAATCAATAATGAGAGTTTGATTTTTGTGTATTTTTAGTGGCTGTTGTTATTGATAATTGGTAATTGTTTATTTTTTATGGGGAGTCTCACTGATGAAATTAAGTAATAAACTGTAAACTGTTATTGTTATTGGTGAACAGAAGTGCTTATGATAAATCCAGAGGGTTTGGTTATTTATGAAACATGTGCAGGTTTTTTTTTTTTGACATTTTCTATCTAATGACCTGTCCAAAGACTGGAAAATAGCTAAAATCTAAAGATGGTGCAGAGCATCTTGACATTAATGTATTTCAGTGCATAGTCCTTAAAAATAAAAATAAATTTAAGAGACATTTTCAAACATGTGACACATGACTCTGTAAGAAGATGAGTGTTGTGGATATATTCAGCAAAGAAACACATGATTAATGCTAAGGAAAGATGCTAGAGTGTTGGACGTATGAAACATGAGGCTGTGAATCATCGGAAATCCAGAGATCTCTGTCTCTCTGTGGATTCAGATTATTTTTAGACATAACCCTTTTTTCAGATGTGTGCATTTTAGGAATTAGTGACAGATATAAACAGAGAAGTCAGATGTCGCACACTGCTGATTACAAACTTACATTAGGTCTGATTAAGGAAGCGTTTAGAGGAATCTCTACATATTCAACAAAAGAGGTCAGTGTTGTAGTGTTGCACAAGCCTTAACTGTTTGAATGAAGCTGATTGTTAAAGTGCTACTAATCCACAGTCTGATTGTGTACTTGTCTGGTACTGCTTTGTTCAGTGCCTCCAGGATATTTCTCCACACAGGACAAGGCAGATGTGGAAGCCTCTAAGATCTAAAGAAGGATTTTTATTTTTTTGGCAAAAATCTACAAAACAAACAACATCACATGCTCTTGTGGTGAGCAGCCTTGCAGAGAACAAGCTCACAGCAAATGTATAGACAATCAACAGAGTGACACAAACCAGGAAAAAACAGATTATGTGGTGAAGGAAAAGGCATTGAGGGCATTCAGATCTGACAAAGGTCAAAGGAGGAAGACAAATAAGGAGCCTTTCATGAATGATAATAGTTAAAGCTACACGTGTAGCAAGGAACTGAATGATGTGAAAAATGAGCAACTTGAGCAATAAGTTAAAAGTGCAATATTTTGTTTAAAGCACATCAGTGAGATAAGAACGAAGCCTAGAGCCACAAACAACCAGGAAGTCACCCTGACATTTTACATCTGTTAAATTAAACACCAGGAAAAAATAGGGTTTATGCAAATGCTTATTCTCCATTCAGAGATTCAGAGTTTATTTGGTTT
The DNA here is from genome assembly GCA_024349245.1 of Neodontobutis hainanensis. Taxonomy (NCBI): domain Eukaryota; kingdom Metazoa; phylum Chordata; class Actinopteri; order Gobiiformes; family Odontobutidae; genus Neodontobutis; species Neodontobutis hainanensis. The sequence goes on from JALDNG010000020.1 coordinate 4,314,683, forward strand.
AGTTTGTTTGGAAAAGACAAAGAATGGGAAAATCTGTTAAACAACGTTTAAAGTAGTGTATTATTTATAATAATAGAAATGATTGTTAATCAAAGGGATACTATTCACAGCATCAATAACAAACTGAGGTGGCTTCCCAGTGCATAGATAGATATATTAAATTTAACACTTATACCACTCCATAATTCCATTTTAGTGATTGAAAAAAGACAACACAAAGACTTGCTGATCACATTTCTAGAGTTATAATATGCCTTATTTGTCAAAATGAAAAGCTGAACGTTGACAGGTTTGTTTTGGGATAATAAAAGCCATTACGCTTGCATTTTGGAAATGACAAGCTCAGATTTGGGGATTTCACCACTATTATTTTAATGAGTACAAAAAATTGTCTCACTGGACTGGTTTTTATTTTATGTGGAATCAGTCATTTAATAGCACTTGATAGTGTGTGTCACTGGAAAACACCAGCTGCTGCTGTGGTAGAATTACACACATTACAATAAAACAACAGGATGTTAGCCCGAGGATGCTTGCAGCAAGAAAGTCATGTGATCTCTCTTTTTTCTGAATGGAGTCTTCATGTCTTTGTGACGCCAATGTTTCTCCAGATTCCACCTACCAGAGAAGAAAAAAAATGCATCTATAGGTGAATACTCAATTTTAGCTCTGAAGTGAACTGGGGATTGCCCAAAGCAGTTGGGATAGTAAAGGATAAGATGTAGATCAGGAGTAGAATAAAATACATGTATTCACAAAAAGAGAGCAATAGTGTTCCAAAAATGTTTCAACATCAGTTGCTTAATACACCACTGCTGTTGAAAACAACAACATTTAACCACTCAGTTCTTGATTTAACTGGTTCAACAATCAAAGTTAAGAATTCTAATAATTTCTCCTTAACTTGCATCGATGCCTCCTGGAACACCATATCATTAGATACAGTTAAAAGCGTCCAAGCTAAATGTGGAATCGATAAATCTATTAGTAACATTCTTGGAGTGTGTCCCAAAGTGGAAACAGACAAACCACTGTTTTAGTCACACCAAAATATTCCTACAATTAAGGCCCTTGACACAGGAACTGTTTCTACACAGATAATGACACCAGAATGCGTTTTTAAATGTCACTTTCCACTGTCAATATTTTGTCTCTCGTTTCAACATTTTCATGACTCACCCAGATTTGAGATAAATAAGAGATGCATATTTACGAACCATGCACAGACTTTAGAGCCATGTTGATTTTTCAGATGTTTTGACAGTGACTCGCTTTGAGGGTCACCATTTTGAGCCTATTTACACTTGCTTTACTATTATCACCTTCATTACAGTAAAAATGGCTCATCATAGACAAAATTGGAAACAAAGACACATTAGTAAAGAAGCTTGGACTGTGGTTGGCTTCTGAAATCTTCATCGGGACAAAATGTAAATTAGCAAAAGAAAAGCGTGTATTGTTAATGCACATGAATACGCAGAAGCATTTATAACAACAGTCTACAGCTCTTGCTCTTTGCTGTCAGCTGTTTAAGTTTAACCTTTGCGACCTTTGTGCTCTGTCTCTCTCAAAGGCTCCGACAAACTGTCCCACAAACAAATGCCATTAGCTTTTGTATTAGCATTCCTGATTGATTGCATTATCCTTTATATGGATTTATGGATGGACTAACAGGCTTTATACAACAAGGAGTGGACAACACAAAGCAAAGGAATAGTCCTTTTTGGTCTTGAAATACCCATTTTGTTATTTGTGGTCAGTACAACAGGGTTTTCCCTTTTCTATTATCTCTCCGTCTCAATTACTGGTAAGTATTGACTTTTTCCTCGTTTCAGTCTAATTCTTTTGTTCCTGCCCAGTTAAACGCAACTCATCTCTGAAGGGAATTACAGCTGATGTCTTTCCTTTCCTTTATTCTTTTATTTGGGTGGGACAATGTGTATTGATGAAATTGACGTAAATATGCCAGATTTAATACAATTCTAGTTTCCATTCATATAGTCCCAGACTTGGAAAAAAACAAACATAATTCTGAAGAGACATATAGAGTCTAGTATTACGATGCAATACAATCATCACACATCATTGAACAAATATACTCTATACTATCTAGTTATTTTAAATTCCTTCTGCATTTATGTCTCATGTTTCTTTTTTTTTTGTAATACTGTTGATTTTTATTTATCACTGTATCTGCTTTTTGTTCTTTACATGGATGGAAGCAACTCCAACTGCACACCTTAATTCTACCTGCGGGTATAAACAAAGAAACCTGAACCTGAACCATCCTTTTTCATTCACCTCCGTTTGTGGAATGTACTCCGCCTGTTCAGACACGCCTCCAAAACAGTCCTTACCCTCTGACACAGTTGTAGAGCTGGAAATGTGAAAGGTGCTTTAGGGAAGGACTTGTATGAGCTAATTAAGCTTACAAATAAATAAATAAACCTTTCCAGGACCCATATGGGAATTAACACATTTGAAGATGTTGACTGAAGTTTGAATAGACTTAGAGTTAGGAAATATTTTTTAGGTCTGTTACTGAAAGTGTGTGCAATGTAAAGAATGACCCCAGCTTCATTAAACCAATGAATGGGGTTAAAACAGAGAAACTATAAAAAATGATGTTAGCAACACTGGTAGAACATTGTTGTTTTGTGTTTATTCTTTCACTTTTTCCCAAGTACGTATTGTCCAGTCAACAGAACGCAGTGTTTAGCTCTTCCCAACCTTAGCCTTTAGCTCTGCCGGTAAAGCGGGCCGTGAAGTTGGAACCAAAATGCAAGGGGCTACTAAATAAGCATGATACAGAACAATTTAATGGGACTCTACATAGCCTTTTTGACAATAGAAACCAAACCATACTGACCTGACCCGTGCTGGACGGCTTGGATATAACCATGACACATAACCACAGCACAACAGGGCCTTGTCTTTGAATCTGTCTTGAAAGGTACAGTCGGTGTTTGCGTTGAGGTCACATGCTTTGATAGTGAAACAAAACTGTTTTGGGAGAAACAAGTCGTGAGGTTGTCTTTGTATGAATGACTTGGCTCACCCTTGAGACCAACACAGACTGTGATATGTAAGTTTTTGTTAGGTAAAATGTCTTATGACAATCTGCTTGGCAAAATTGAAAACAATAATAAAAATGCGATATAAAATGTACTAGGCATACCTTTTAGATTTATACAACAAAAAAAATTGATTATACACAGTTTTTTTTAGTTACAGGAGAAAATATTGCCTGGTAACCCTCATTTTTGAACAACAATATTTTTTTAAATTTCCTTACAGTGTTAAAATAAACATTCAACAACATGTCACCATTACAACCGTCTTTCATTCTCTGAAAGAGGTGTTAAATGAGATACCAATAGTTGTTTTATCTCCGTGTTATTTTCCAATATGAGTTAACAAAGAGGGTGCACCTGTCAATGATGTACTGTAAATCCTAGTTTAACCTTGAGGAGAGGTTAAACTACAAAGAGAGCAGAACAAGACTGACACAAAGTAAAGGCGCTCAAATGATTAACCAATGTCTCTGTACGAGCCTCATTCCCCTTTTCAGAAGAACAAATCACTGCAGCCCTTCAGGTGTGATTCATGAGAGGTTTCCTTCTTAAGTCCAACTGCGCGCTGTCAGTATTTGTTTCACTTCGCTGCAAAAGAACATCAAACACTTGAGTCTGTCAGTGTCGGGTTACTGAAGGCTAATTTAATCAAGAGACTGGGCTTAACCTTGCACAGATTCTCAACCTCGGCCAGTCCTAACGTCCTGATTAGTGTCTCGACATCAAACATGTGAAAGGTTTGACCCACACAGTACTTTCAGGATGCAACTTCATTTCAGACGAAGAAGAGTGCAAAGTGTATTACGCAAACATAATAAAATATTAAAGTGTCCCTATGACTTTGGTCTCAATGTTTTATGGAAAATGTTGATACTGTTAATGTTTTATTTATTAAAACCTTGAAGATATTGTGTTATTTTGTGAGTTTTTACTGAAAGGCCAAATAGACCCTTGTAGATCCTTGTGATCTGTTTCTGTTGATCACCACAATATGTTTATCATACTTCTTAATGTGCGTGTGTTGGGAGGATAGAGGAAAGATTTCAGGTCAGATATAGACCGAAGCAAGTCAATTTCTTGTAGAGATAAACCTCTAATCTATTTTGACATATGGAGTTACTCTTTAACTGAGCTAAATATGTTTTGTTTTTTTAACAGCCAACAAATAAAAGGAGGTAGGATAACATATAACTACATTTAACTTTGTTGTTTTTGTATTTACAGCTTGTAAAAATGCAAAGATGAATTGATTCAAAACACAAAACAACTGCTGTAAACTTGGCGGTGGTCTCCAGAATCAAATAAAGCCTATTCTTCTAATGCGCTACAAAGTTCAGCACTTCTTCACTGTAGTTAGCATCACTAGCCACACAGCCCGCAGTTCCAGCTCACTTTGTTCGACAGTACATTAGAAGTTATTGACGCTGCTCTGATTGGCAGCCCTTCCAGATGGGAGGGTCAATCCAACATCAAACCACGGACCTAAGTCCCGCCTCACACTCTAGATCCTGCCGGAGACTTGAGGCTATAAAATGAAGGAACTTAGTGTAACCAGGACGTGTTTTCTGGCTGGAGTCCCGTTGAAGAGCTCCTACACTCGGGCTCAACACTGTCCAATGCTTTAGCCGCTTCATTCACAAACAAATCGGAGTCGGCGTGTTCCCGTTTGAAGCCGAAAACCCCGCTCCACGCGCCGGGTAGAGACAGCACAGCCATGGCGGAGGACGGCTCGGACCAGCGGGCTCTGCAGTATGAGCAAACTTTGGTAAGTGTCACTTGTTGCGTCTTGGAGCTTTGCGCAACGCTAACACGTGGACTTTTCTTCGTGATTTATGGACGCTAGTGTCCCAGTCTGGCAGCCGACACATCTGGTCCCAGATAGTCCCATGAACGTGGTTTTAAAAGTTGCCGTTCTTAAAAATACATGCTCAGTAGGGTTACTTCCTTGTGCCGAATAAAACTGTGACTTATAGAAGTTTGTGGATTTTCAATAAAGTGTTGCCCAGCCCCCAGTATATGTCTAAGAACTATATCTAACTGTAAAATGTCAGATATGTATACGTAGTTCGGCTGACAGTGCCAGATTGTGTTTTTGTGAGCAGTATTTTATTGCTGGTTTGTTCCTGCTCAGCTAATGCAAAGTAGTTTTTATTAGTGTGAACTTTTCAAAGTTCTTCTCCGAGTTTCTTCTGTTAGGTTTATATGCAACAAGAAGTCAACACGTGGCTGTCGAAACATCTGGATTAGCATTGACAATGCGCCGTTTGAAGATTTAGCCAAACTCCACTGAGAAACAGAGGCAGTTTTCAGAAGACGTTGTTTATTTATTCAGGCGTTATTGTCCGGACTTAAGGAAAGACTGCATTAGTAAATAGAAAGTATGCTGACAAATTCGGCCTAATGTCCTTTCACCAGAGATTCATTTACATGTGAAATATGTGCAATTATTTCTCATTTAAATGAGCTGAGTATTGGTTTAAGGGAAATTACTGAACAGTGAGTTACAGTTTCAACTGTTTGTATGCATTTATAATATGTTAAAGATGGAGTGGAATGGTTTTAAAGACGACTAAGGAGCATTGATGTGACACCAAGGTTAAGTCGGCTGTTATTAGACATCCTTATAATGTGTAATCTATATGTGTTTCAAAACTGTGCACTTCTATAAGTATATTTCTTTACATGGTGGAGATGTCGTTCTCAGTAGTGCCCTGGGGTACTGCACATCTCAGATGCTCATAGTGTGGCTTGCACCAGTATTAGCCGCAGCATCACTTCTTTGGTGCTGTGTGAATGTGTCATGTGTAAGATTAGGATTAAACACAATGTCAGAAGACGTGTGCTGCTAGGGCCCTTGGCTTTCAGCTGTGATTGAATATATGCATTTATAGTTTAAAAGTGACAGTGAGTCCCACCTGCGTGAAGTCTCTTATTTTCAGTTTACATAAAAACAGGCTGATATTGGGATTTCACAGTAATCTTCAGACTTCTCAGAAGATCAAACAGGAGAATAAAATGCTTAATATTGGACCGTGTTTAGACAGATGGGGGTGCATTTTCAGACATGTGGGAATCCTCATATGGAGTCTGTTTATATAAATATTACAGACTGATTTGTCAATTCTACCATCATTACCTTGTTCACACAAACAAGTGACCCGGGTTCAAATCCAGCTTAGCTCCATTTGCTGTGTATCATTTTTCCTTTCTCTCTCTCTCCTTCTTTATGGTCTGTTGTCTGTGCAGCTGTCAAATAAACACTAAAGTTACCAATAAAATGTATGATAATTTCCTTTTTTTTATATAGTACTAGTACTTAAAATACTTGTACTGGACGTCTGTCAAAATGTTTAGCAACAACTCTTTTTAATGTTCTGAAGTCTTGTCAAATGGAGCAGGAACAAAGGCCATTATGAGCATCTTTATGTTATTAGCCTTACAAATGGGTATAGAAACTATGATTGTGAGAAACCTTCCATTTAATTTAACTATGGTATTATGGTTTAAAGCATGACGCACTATTTATCTCAGTCATTTATTTCTTAGAACTTGAGATATAATAATGAAAAAGGGCCTGTCTAGGTATTGCGCATTGTCTGTTGCAAAACTACTGTATTTATTACTTAACAGCTCGTGAAGTTCCTTGAAACTCCGCTTTGCTACATGCCCCTCGCAGTGATTAGGACCGTGTCCGGTTAAACATTTCCTGACAAACCTCTGTCAAGCCTGAAGAATCTTCCCGTTTGGCAGGATATTTTAGGCCAAGTGAACCCATTGAGCCAGGCTTTAAGTTAGAAACTGTAACTCTTCTTTTTAGGCCTATGCTTCGTACTTTAAATAGTTTTATTGTAAAGACTCCCCCCGCCTTTGCATTTCCGCTGCTGGTAATCGCTGAGCCTGTTTGTGTGAGAGATTACACAACTTGGGACTCGCTGATTCAGCTTGGGACACTTTGTAGAACTGATGGGGTCTCGTGCTCAGCACTTTCTGCACAAATGTCTTTTGCAACAACACCTTTTCATTTAATGGTAATTGTCTCATACAAAGTTAATGGCCATAAAATATCTGTGGGGCTTTAAAACCAAACACAAATGCTTGTATTAAAGTTCTAAAGATTTCTCAAACTATTTATTTAATGGCCCTAAACAACAACACAAAGGTGACTGTATCTGTTTACCACCTTCCCACTATCCTTCTCAACATGGAGGGAACATTTTTGAGCCAATCACAGCTCACAGACAAAAAGCAAATCGAGCAAAAGTTTATTCAAAACCCATAGTAAACTTGAATTCACTGATGGGCACTAAAAAGAGGAACATATATCAGTGGTGTAACATTTCTAATTATGTAATTTACTCAATTATTGTCCTTGTTCTGTGAAGTGTTGGCATGTTTTATGATTTATTATTGTGTGCTTTTGTAAGTAATTCCTTTTTAAAATAGGCAAAATAAGCAAAAGGAAAATAAGTACGCAGCGAGAATAACTTCTGTTGCTTCATAAATGGGCTTCCTCTCTTTACTGTGGGCTGTAGTAACACAGTGTCTTTGTGCGGCTGTTGTGTGGGTTTCTGTTGTGGGCAGTGGATGCTTAAAGAGGCCAGTTTGGCTGAGATTGAGGCAGAGAGGCTGAGAGGCTGGCTACAAAAATGTTGGCAGGATCAGGACTCTGAAGCTCTTCCAGCATAAAAACTTCCATATTGTTGTTTAGATCAGACTCTGCCAATTATAGCTCATTTACAAAGCACAGCTAATAACTGGGCATGATTGATTAAAGGGCCTCAGATCACAACGTATTGAAGCAGCAATGCAGTTCAGTAGAGATAATAAAATGACGATACCTTTTTACATTCTTTTTACAATTCCACAAATGAGGTAACAGGTGCTTGTTTGTAAAGTATTTTATTGTCTTCAAACTGCTTTCAAAAGTAAAAAAAAAATATATATATATTAGGTGTTGTACAGAAGTGTCAAATGTGACTCAATGAGAACACGGGCGCTAATATTTATTTCCAACATGCACACTCTCAAGCAGGAGTTAATGTTTAATAAAAGGCTATCTTTATTGGCTCGTGGCCACTTCTTTAATGTTGAATTCTAATACTACAGTATTAACACGTGATGCCTGTTGAAGGTCGGTAACATCCAAGTGGCTTTATTTATGCAGAGTATGTTAGGAGGTCATTTAGCCAGCTAGTTTCCTACACATTTATAGAAATGCTCTTCACCATTAAATGATCGAGGAGTTTTCACTCTATGCTTACATGTTCTGCATGAGAGTGTGAATGCTTTTTATTTATTTATTTGTAAAAGTGATTGTAGAACTTTCTTTGTCTCACTTGCTTGCTACGATTAACCGGTAGTATGTGTAGGTGAGAATGTGAGGTGACCTGACCTAGTCTGTCTAAACGCTTGTTTTAGTGCAAACATGCAACAAATGTTTCCGTGTGAGTAAATCTGCCACAAATTCTCCTGCTACTTTCAAATAAAACTGATAAGTACTTTAAATATTTAAATAATTATACAGAATCAAACAAGTTTTCATTAGCCGTATCTCTATGTGAGCTGCAAGCAAAGTTTCTTTATTTTTGACAGGACTTAGTTGCCAATATTACAAATGTATACACACAAATTCAAGACACAAGTTTTGTTGGGGTCTTCTGTCTTGCTCCGACACTGGGTAATTTGTTTACAGGCCAGTGTTGTTCGCCTCACTGCTTTTATAAAGCTGCACTTTTGTCCCGTGGAAAATTCCTCTTATTTGCCCTTTCTATTCTTTCATTTTGCCATCACTTCATCAAGTCTTTATTTATTTATTTTTTCCCCCAAGAGGGGTCAACAACTCATTGACCTGTGCTTTTTGTTGTGCAGAGAAAGGTGCGCTTGCATAACGTTTGTTCAGAGTTAAGTTGTTGATGATTCTAATAGACCTGCTTTTATCCCTCAGGGCAAACACTCATAATGAATATTCTTCGACAGCATTGAATGATCTAACACTCGAAGACCAATATAAAATGTTGTCATTGTTTGTCACTCAAATGCAGACGGTTTGTTCTAGAGAGGGGCACATGCATTGATCACACACTTGTTCACACTTAAGATTAATCACTTAAAGATAGTTCAATAGAACTGTCAATATCTTCAAGTCCAGGGGAGTTTCTCATTATTATTGATTTCTTTCCATTGTTGCATTTATCAGTTTTTTTACCAAATATGGATTAGCGTGAAAATAGGCATCTGTGTTAATTTTACGATTTTACTGACGACAAACCTTAATAATGCTGATTAATAGCTCTGTCCTCAGCCCTGAATGGCCTGTAAGGAGTTTTGTGTGCCTTATTTGGTTTAAAAAAAAAAAAAAAAAAATAATGCTGTTCATTATGGCTCTGTGTCACCAAAAAGCAGCCTTAATAATTATAAATGAAGCCCATCAAAGTCATCACATAATAATTAAATTAATAATACGGTGAATTTGACACGTCTTCGATCAAAGTAGTCTGTGTTTAGTCTTGTGACCAAAAAGGGAATTAAAAGGCTAATAAAAATGGCAGTGCTTCCGGAAATGATTTGTTGGAGGATGTGGTGAGATTGTGTGTAGCTCAGCTGATCATTGAGTGACCTTCTCTGGAAACTGGAAAAAGTAAAAAAAAAAAACAATGATAATGAAGAAATTACGTGTTTGACCAAATTTAAAAGTTCTGTTGTAATATTTTTTTTTTTATTTCAACTTCTTGAACTATTGAACCCAACAGAGAGAAAAATCCACTTTGCTCTCATAATGTTTCTGTTGAGTTTTTATTGTACTATGCACTTGAGTGTATGGTGTATCACCCGCCATCTGCCTTAGAGCTGCTCGGATGAAGATTGGTGTCTCAGAGAACAACCCTTGAGCACATCCAAGTTTAAAATGAGTCTGTCTTTGAGTGATGGAGGCCAATAAGTGCCATTGGTGCTGTGCTTTAAGTGCTTCTTTTGAGCAGTAGCACGTGTCCTTAAATAAATCTAGCACAGTAAAGCCATCACACGCCTGCCAGTCATGTGAACATGTCTATGTTGTTGGATCATATCACTTAGATATCCTGTTTTCTTAAAAATGTCACAACTACTGCATGTCTATTTATATTAGCTTTTTTGTGAACAATACTTCTGCTTTTTTTTTTTTTTTTTTTTTTGTGCACAAATTTCAACATAGTTTTTTGTCTGAATTAAACAGAACAAAATCACTTGTTACTTTCACAAACACTTTGAGGATCATACATTTTTAAAAGATTTTGAAAAAGGGTATTTTCTAGCAAATGTGTGGAGGTGTGTTTATTATGTGTTCATGGGTAATCAAAATCAAAATAACTCTTATTCTAAAACCTTGTAAAATGTATGGGATGGATCTGCTTTTGGTCAGGTTCTGCCTCGTTCAAACACATGCACTGCACAAATCCAGCCGAGTCACCTTGTCGTACGTGACAAAGCGATAAAGGAATAAATGCAAGTTTACATATCAGTGGATGTTCAGTTCATTATCAGCTGACTGTGTGTGTGTGTCTGCTGTCAGATGTGTTTTTAATTTTTCTCAAACCCATTTTTGATAAAGGCTGTTGTGTGTTGGATCAGCTGCTGCAGACAGGCCTCTTTACCTGCTGTTCACACTCTGACTCTTTTGCAGACATCTCCTCTCACCTTAAATAAAGCAGGTGTCTGCCTATAAAACCATGCGTCTTCCTCTGTCTTTAAGAAGCTGATGCAGAAATATGCTTATCTATAGCACAACTGTTCTCTGTACTGTGTATAATTTGTGCATAATTTCTTTCTTAGTTTCATAATCTCTTGCAAACTGTTTGCTTGTGAGGTCTTGTGACGTCTGTATGCAGAAAGCATACACAGTAAATAGCTAACTGTGGCTTTTTAGACAAACCAAATCACTGGCCTCATCTTCTGTCTGATCTCATCTTCCCCTTTTTTTTAATCTTATGTCTTCCTCCAAGTTATATATAACTTTTTTATTTTATTGGTGTCATCAGCCCATTGTTGACTGTTCATAATTGGTCACTTCCTTTTTAAACATAAGGGTGAACTTGGTGTCAGTATTGCTTGCTTGAGCTGTGGATATCTTCAAGGCTAGATTTGAAAAACAGTTTATTTTGATAATATGGCCATACATTACATTACCCCTGACTGTTGTTGGCTGATGAAGGGTAATTAAGCAGGTGCTGGCAGTGTTCAGCTTCTCATACAGCACTGATCAAGGCTGAGGTTGGCAGCTGATTGTTAAAGGCTTCTATGTGTCTAATGCTTCTTATCAGTCCTCACACTTTAATCTAATGTTGATCTTTTACCTGGAAATGAGATGACCCCTGAATTTATAGATTCAAGATTGTTCTTTGTCCTGACAGCCTTTTTTAACTGTTGCTCACACTGTGTGATTAGTAAAGCTTCAGCCATTTTACCCAGCTTTACAGATTTAAATGTAAAAGAAGAAATGCCATTTTTAAATCATCATTAGTGGTACACACAGTCCAACCTTCGATGTTCTGTGACGTATTGTATTAGATATGATCTTTATTAAACACACTAGGTACAAATGGTATAAATGATTGCAGGTGTAAAAACAAAAAACTATGCTAATAACATTTTTATTTTTTTTTCTGATGGCTGCTTCACTGGTAGGCTGCTGTATGTGGGTTTCATGGATGGGTGTGGTAGCAGGGAGGAAAAGAAGAGTTCAAGAGCTTCTCACTTTAACGGCTCAGATATTAACCCCTCTTTTGCACACATGTACAGAGTCTGTCTCCATTTACTTATTATTTTTTTTTACATCACACTGATAAAACTAGTCTTCTCAATAAACACATAAATGACACAAACAAGGTGAAGCATTAACATATGACATGGACCAGATTTGTCCAGTGCCATTAATCACCAAGTGTATACATAGACTTTCTCTTGATTGTTTCATGATTTATTATATATTTTTTTTCACTTTCTGTTTTCTTCATGTGCAAACAGATTTCACTACATTCTTAATCCCCGGGGGAAAGGAGTACCTACCCCTCTGCACTCGGGCGACAACATATGATTAGTCCGACCACACACCAACACAAACATGGCCAATGTTTAAGGGGCACACTTGGAGCTGAAAGCATGTGGACTCTCACAGCATCAATCACACATAAAACCTACTCTGTTTGAAGCTCTGCCCTCTTCATTGCAGTGCAGCCAGTGTGTGACTGGAGTATTAACTAGTGTGTTGCAAGCTTGCAGCTGATCCTTTATTACCCAGTTACTACTTTCAACTAATTATATTTCAACATATTTTACATTATTACAAAATATGGGTTATTATATAATTAAAAAAAACATACTAAGCATTGATTTGTAGATGCCACCAATTTGTCAGTCCTTTGCATTTTCCACAAATTAAAGTCAATACTGAGCATTGTCCAATCATTTACTTTGATGTAATAAATAGATGTAATAAATGGATTTGCTTGGTATTTTTATTATTTTTATCAATTGAGGATAAAAATTAACCAGACTTTGCCGTGCTCAGAGTGCTTTCTCCATTGTTTTCCACTAATGTAAGCTCAGTAGACTGTAAACAAATTGTTCTACTATTCCCTAGTAAGTCTGAAAATGTCTACATAGCAGAAAGTAATGAGAAGTCTGCATGCTTTTGTTTTGTATTTAAATGTTCTGTTCAACTCACATGTGTGTATCCAAGTGTGACGGGCTCCATGGAAGGAAATGTTCTCTAAAACTTTAAGCGTTATTTGCAAACATTGTTGTGAAGTGGATTTACTTCCTGAGAATGAGCAACTATCTCAGTTTGTGTAAATATATTCTTCAGATCCACTCTATTCTTGTCCTGTCTCAAACGCATTGATTTTTAGTCATTGATCCACTCTGGCATTTGGCTGAACTCTGTCACAAAGACACAGTGGGATCACAGGATTAGTGGAGTTTAAGGAGGAAAAACTGGAGGAAGCTGATGCACAATAATCATATCTGACAAAGCTGCCTCTAATTCTCCATGAAGCCGAACAGCAAGTTTGTAAAGTCTGTTACGGACTGTTTAGAAAAGGAACAAAAACCTGCTCCAAAAGTGTTTTCATTCATATCCTTTATTTTAAACCTCTTGAGCTGAAGCTGGACCAGTTTGTCAGTTTCTCAGTGAAACAAGTGTGTTTTTTTTTTTAATGAGAATTTATGTATAATTGCTGTTTCGTGACCCCTGATTGGTCAGATGTCTAATGACAGTGTGTCATTTCAAAATGCCCCTTGTCGAGTCTACACAACACAAACACTCTCACAAGTCCAAAAGACTGTCGCAACTTGGTCACAAAAAGCATTATATCATAAATTTATATGGATAAACGATTATGGTTTTGTTTTTAATTGACAGATTCAGTGCATGTTTTACCAGGTTAGTGACCCAAGTGTCTGAGCTTGACCTTTCCTAACATTACCTTAAAACTCAATACTACAAAGACAAGTCAATAGATATTCACAGATGTGTATGTCTGTAAATATATATGCAGGATCTATGGGTTCCTCCAAGTCTGTCCATTTCTCAGTTTTCTGTTTGAACCTAGGTCAGTATTTAGTTCTTTAAAGATTTAACAGTTTGTAGTTTAATGTCTTTTTTTGCTCATTTGTATGGAGATTTATAAGCAATAAAATAGTTGTAGTACATTTGCAATAGTTTTCTCTCACTTTTCTCCTATATTAATGTCAGATCAATGCATGTTATTTTTAGCCTTTCCCTCCTCTTTTCTTGCCGTCTCCCCTAGTCCAGGCAGCGGGCTCCAGAGTGTACGTGCTGGCTTGTCCTCCCACACGGCGCTGCCAGCGTCGAGAGCCCTCACACATCGATCTTTTTCTAATAAGTTGCACCATTCTAAGCCGCTGAGAGCCAGCTGGGGTTTTAGACGGAGAGACCTGGGGTTTAGCTCCCCTTAAGTGTCACAGGGCCATGTCGCTGTGTAATGTTCAGCTCAGACTTGTGAACACTGTGGACCATGCTTACACATTCCTTTCCCCACATGGACTACTCCTGGAATATTTTCACTTGAAGACATACAGTATGTTAAGTCCAACACAACGCTATGGCCTTGAAGGCAGCTTGCTGATCGAGAACGGTATAAACACTGATATGAATGTGGACATTGGCCACATTAGCAGTGACAATTTGGCTTTGGTACATGTTTATATAAATATTACTGTTTCTGGCATTTAATTAGATGGTTACCAATAGAGCTGCACAATATGTATAATATATATTTATAAATATATACATACACACCTGGTGCCATTTTAGCAGCTGAAATTTTGAAATGCAAAGACAGCTTGAACTAATATAAAACGTTTGTCAGGTATGGTCATAATAAATGGCCAATCGGAGCATTCATTTCTGGTAAAACAAAATAATTGTATTCTAGTAAACTCTCATTTATTCATAAACTTTCATTTCTTTGACTACAAAATTTCAAGAAAACAAATCTCAAAAACAATTATTTTGACCAAATCATGTTGCTTTTTATTAATACCTTCAGCCAGCGAGCAGTTTGGATATTTTGGAAAAGATGGGCTTAAAAAGGTATCACTGAACGGCAAAAGGTACCTGCTGTTTAGAACATTTTTGCGCAAATGCCTGTAGTAATATAAATATTTAAAGTTCTCAGATAATGATGATCAGACAGAATCCAAGTATCAGAAATGACTGAATTCTACAGAGTTCCAGCAGTATGTGGAGGATGATGTCATCTGCCTACAGACGAGGTTAACATTATTCAACAAAGACAATGCTTATGTCTCACAGCTGTTGTCATGTGATCTCTTACACCCGGAGAGAGTATTGTGCGTGACTGAGTTGAAAAACATGAAAAGGCTATTTTTTTTTTTAAAATTCTGTTATGTATTAAATGGTGATGTAATAACTTATTGTAAGAATGAAAACAGTCTATAGAGTTATATTTAAAAAAAGTTTCTGTTGAATAGTCTGGGTCATCTTCAAATTTACATACTGTTGGCTAAAGTAAACTGTTTTAAAGATAACCATTGGTACGTATGGCAAGTACCAAATACTGACCAGTGTGCACCAGCCACCTTCACTGTTCCACCTCACGTCACAAGGCTTGCATCATCTTTATATCATTTCAAATCAATTGCTTTGTCTCCAAACTGTGTCTACAGTATCTGTTGGTTCCTCTCGCCCAACAGTTTAGCAGCTGTTAAAGATTGAATGTTGACACATGTGGGTTAAGTTGTAATCGAGCAGTGCTCTGGGGTTATCTCTCATGAAGCCAGGACAGTGGTGCGGCTGAAGATGTGCTCTCCGATGTCCTTGTAGATTAGATACGGGTGTCTGATTGTGTTAGTAAAAAGGCAGGTTAGTAATTGAGATGAAATGATTGATGTCGCTTTCAAGTTTCCGTTGGGAAATTGGCCTGAAGATCTGACACTTGGCAACAACTGCTAAAAAAAAAAAGCTATTTTTACACAATTTTGTTGAACTTGCAGCTGGTGGTGATATAAATATTTTATTCACCAAAACATTTTTACATTACTGAATACTGAAAAGCCCTACACTGTTTAGTTAATGTTCCTTATCTTTATTGAGGTCCATTTATGTTTCATGATTACTTGCGTCACAAGTTAACTACACTTCTCTGAGGTTTCCAGTAAATTTTTGAGATGCAATAGGACTATTTCTATTTACTGTTTTCCATTGTGAGGTAATAATTTGTTCAAAATGGCAACTGTGACTTCTCTGTTGATTACTGTATTATATACCTCCTCCTCATTGGGCATTAAAAAACATAATCCATTTTTTTTTTTTAACCAATAGCCAAAGAGTGTTGTTGAACCTGAACTTCACTGATTGCCTTGTGTTTGGCACTAAAAGAGTTTGCTAATCCTGTATACAAAGTCTCCACTGACCACTGTCACAAACGCACACGCTCATAACGTATGTAATGTATGCATGCAGTATGTGCTGTCAGAAGTGCTTGTAACTGCTTATTTATATTCTGTCCTATTATGCAGCAGTAACCACATGAGCAGATAGCTGTGGTTCAAGTAAAGAAAATAATCATTTAAATCAGGCAGATAGATGACAACCATTCTCTCTGAGATTGATGGGAATCATTAACCTTAAATTATAAAACGTCTTGTATTTTCACTTATCTGATGTCGGTCCCTGCACAGAGATAACGACATGGGTTTTCTCTAAGGACTACAATCACACTCCTATTGTTGCAGATGAAAGAGTGAGTCCAGTTCAAACCTAGGCCATCATATGAGATTGTGCAACTTCAAAAATTCTCTTCAATTATAAGATAAAGATTAAATACAATTTTTTTTTTTTTATATAAAATATTAATCTAAGTCTTGCTTTTTTTTTTTTTTTTTTCCATGACAAAAATTTGTTAGTAATTTGTTTGGGTGGAAGGATATAATCCCTATTGCTACATTCAGTAAACCATAATGGTTAATCAGTATTGAATTTTGCAATTATTTATAATCTTATTTAATCAGTCAAGTTAACAAGAAAAGATTATATACCAAATCCATAATTTTGCTTGTTGTACTAGTCCTAGGGTGTTCATTTACATTTAATATGGTTGATGTCATATTTTCCAGTCCTTTTTTTTTTTTTACTAATATCAGCCATCACATTAATTCTTCATCAAGACTATGAGGCTTCTCTGTGCAGCTTCATGCTTATAAAGTTTAGCCATTGTTACCTTTTCTAGTAATTATCTGTGACTGAAGTAAATAATTTCAGAAAGGATTTTTTTGAATGTGGTGAAATTAAGAAGCCAAACCTATGTGATTCAAATATAACTTAAGTTAGTCTTATTATCTCCTTCTCTGAGTGTAACCCATCCAGCGGAGAAGTGTGCAGGCGGAGGACCCCGAGAAAACATTCAAACTCCACACAGAAGGACACTGAGAGTCAGGACCTTGCTGTGAGACGACAGTGCTAACCACACTACCGCCATAACTGACATTTAGTCACAGACTTCAGCTCTGACCTAGGGCTGTCGGTTACCCCATGAGCAGACTGGTTTGAACGTATTGTAATCGTGCTTTTTAACTGCTTAAAGGGTAAACACGCTTAACACTGCTAAACGTAATTAGGCCGGGACTAAAACTGACACATGGATAACGCCAACTTTAGTTTCTATTTTTGGGCCAAGTGCATGCCTGCCTTCTTTCATAAATGTGTAGATAGTGTCATGTTCTGTACATTCTGTGCTTGGACTAAGTCTACATAAAACCCAATAGCATTGTGATAACTTGAGTAAACCGTTTGCTATATTGACTTTTAAAAGGCATTATCAGAAGTTGAGAAATGGTTCTTTCAAACAGGTGTCTGTCTGTAAGTGTGTGTGTGTGTGTGTGTGTGTGTGTGTGTGAGTCATACCTTCCACTTAACAAGGGCTAAGAAGTTGATAATAATAACCAAGAACCTGGAGATATGCTAACTTCCAGTCTATAGCCAAGTTAAAGATTTGTTTTTTCTTGACAGAAGATATACACAACTGTAGTGTTATGCTCTATAATTGAAAGAAGTAATCATCAGCTTTATATTTACCCATACACAGTGTAGAATGAGCTGTATTTAGGCTACATTATCCACTGATGTTTATGAAACATTATGCCTTTGGAGTGTCCAGTGGCATAATGAGTAAGTGGGTATTATTTCTGTGGATCAGTGGTGGAACAGTGAGGGATTTGACAAGGATCTGCAGTGTTTGTGTGACGTTTCAATAGCTCATACCCCATAGTGCCCCCCAAATACACTGAGTTGTGTAAAAATGTATTTGACATGTATTTTACACACCTTTTTTAGAGACCTGTATATTGTCAAATGCTGTAAGCTTTCTGCACTACTTGAGTATAGACAACAAGTCCAGACACAAGTCTTGTCCTGAAAGAGAAAGTCATGTTGAGAACTTTCATTGACATTGAAATTGCAGGCATGTTGATGAAACAATTATTATTGACAGGAAATATTCTACCCATCTCTGAGCCAGGCTGCAGTGCACGTAAATATGGGCTCTTTGAGTCTGAGGCTAACCAAATGGAATAAAAAAAGAAATAAAAAAAGACCATTGGTCAGTCATAATGTTTTTTACATTTACATATGTTTCTTGGAAAGCGCCTTGTGCACCTTTTGGCTGTTGTAAGGCGCTATATAAATAATATTTGATTGATTGATTGATTTCTGATTAGTTGACAGCTGACATTTTCACCCTTCTCTTCTAGAAAGCCTTTGTCAATTCTTGTATTGGCAAACAAATATAGTATAAAAAGGATTATTCCCACAGGTTATCTGTAAATCTCCTACAACTTCCAATTGGCTAGATGTTATATTTGGTAACCCTCTATTGAGAATAAATAGCTGTGTTTTTAGTTTTTGTGTTGGCTTTGTAATCATTAGTGATCAATCACAAGTGTAGCTGACCTCCCCAAAAATGTGAGTGAATACACATCACCTTTGTTGTGTTACCTTTGGGTCTATGCATACTTTATTTCTTTAAAGCCACATTTCCATCGCACTTATCACCTCTTTATAAAGGAGGAAATAGAGATTATTTGATGCATGGTGTAATCCTAATGACGATGCTCTCTCCGTGCTCTTGAATTGTTTTTTTATCCTGTGATCATCTCAAAAAACACTGACGTAACTGATGCACTAAGTGGATTTATTGTTTGGGCCTTAGCTTAGTCATTATATAAAAGATTGCACCAGCAGAGCCATATACACTTGGTTTATTGGATTGGTTATAAAAAGTGTTTCGAGAGGTTTCACCAAAAACTCTCACTGGTTGTTTCTCCAAAAGAGACAATTTACTGTGGAAAAAGTTGGATGCTTTGTGTTAGTCTAAATTTCATGTTTCTACTGAGTAGAAAAGGTTTCTTTGTTCCCTCGGTGAGAGTAAACTTGATTGTGTTAATCTCATCTCTCGTGATAAAGCTAAAAATGTTAATCCTTTTAAAACGGGGTAAAAGTCATTCTCTCCCTGTGTGTACTGCAAACATCTCCAGGCCTTATTTATGTTTGTGTATTGAATTAAACCAGGTACATGCAGTCTTTTTTTACAGGCTGTTATTTGTTGAATTGAAGTGTTTCCAAAATACACTTAAAAAAAAAATTAAATCCAGATTTCTTGCAAAATATTATTTGTATTCCTCGGTGTATACATCAAGATTTTGGTCCTAGTCAAAACATTTATCGACTGTTCCCAGACTAGTTTAGAAGCAAATCTGCAAATCCCATTTACACAGATTAATGATGTCCAAATATCAGGTTTAGTCAGGTTTTGTGTGATGTGCCATTTCTTGAGCTTGTTATGTTTTCAGGGGACATTAAAAAAGCCTGCTTTTATGACCGAGAGAGGTCATAAACAAGACTAAACCTGATATTTGCAACAACATACAAATATCATGTTTAGTCTGGTTTTGTGTATTGTTTTTTTCATGAGCTCGTTGTCGAGGCTGTTTGAGTGAATAAGACATCTTAACTTTAATCTCAGTAAAATGTCCCCAAGCTTTAGCTGCTTAAGACTTTTCTGAACACTCTGGGGTTTAATAAGTAAAGTGAGAGTGTTGGTAAGAGCTGGTGTAGTCACTGTGTTGGCACAAGCTGCTGATGGCTGCAGGTTTTGTGACTCACTCATCCCTCAGTTGATTTAATATTGTCTTAGGCAGCTTTTATTCCATTACAGATATTGACAAAAGGCTGCTGCTGCTCTTGGCACTATGCAGTTGTCTTTTTCCCCTTCCTCCTTTTTCAGTGTGTGTCATATTTTGTGTGTCACTGCATTTGAACTGATTTAAGAAAGATTTCAAATAGTGTCCAGTATTGTATTGTTTTGTGTTGTATTTCTCCTCACACCTTCAGTGTGATCTGGACTTTCTCATGAGTGCTGTGTTATTTTGTCCTTTCTCCCCACCCTCTGTGGAGTCCTGTTTGTGTTATGACTCTCAGATTTCAGTTCACACACTTGTTGCATCATCTCTTCTTTGTTTCTCACATTATTCATCCTTTTGTCTTGTGGCACAATATCTTCAAACTTTTTAAAAGCTTACTAGATAATAGAAGATATACATATAGGCTTTAATTTTTTTAATTCAAATGATTATCATTTGTAAAGATTTATTTAATTTCTTTCTAAAAGGCCCTTTGTGCCAAAACTGCTGTAACCACAACAAGATGCATGGATACACCTTTCTTTTGCTCTATTGATATTTGTTTTTTACTTTCTTTTTTTAGGCTAACATGACAGCATTTACATGGCTTTGCTTCCTTCTTCTTGGCTATCATCACCTACAGTAAACCTGAAAAGTGTCCTTCAAAAACACTTAAGGACATTCACTGCCTTTCTGTCGTCCCACGCTGTCGGCCCGTAACTTTCTCAGGCCAGTTATTGTCACAGCTGTGTTTTTGTGAACAGATGTCCATGGATGCATTTGGCGTTTGGACAGCACGTCCCCTGAACAACTTCTTGTGTGTGTTTTATGACCGGTACGGGGCAGTGCCATGGCCGTGCCTTCCCACGTCCCCAGTGAGCACGTGTGCGAGACCGACACAAACAAACACTGGCTGTCATTGTGTGAAAATGTCCCTCTCATGGCCCTCCCTCAGTCTCTGCCCTCTCCCACTGGGTCATTGTTTCTTTGGTCCCTGTAGTTTTTATTCATTTTCCATTCAGCATCACTTTTTCTTGATGATTTATTTATTTTTATGAAGGTTATCTCAGGGCACTTAAATGTAATGACTTATGAAGGTTTTCAATTTGTTCATAAGGGGAGAAATCTGTGGGAGAAATGTGCACCACAAACATCAACTGCAAATAATTTTTTTTCTGAATTGAAGTGTTTCCAAAATACACTTAAAAAAAAATATCCAGATTTCTTGCAAAATGTTATTTGTATTCCTCGGCGTATACATCAAGATTTTGGTCCTAGTCAAAACATATATCGACTGTTCCCAGACTAGTCTAGAAGCAAATCTGCAAATCCCATTTACACAGATTAATGATGTCCAAATATCAGGTTTTTTTTATGAAGGTTATCTCAGTGCACTTAAATGTAATGACTTATGAAGGTTTTCAATTTGTTCATAAGGGGAGAAATCTGTGGGAGAAATGTGCACCACAAATATCAACTGCAAATAAATTTTTTCTGAACATGACTGAATGAGAGACAGTTGTGTTTCAAGCCAATAAACTTGATAGATCTGATTTAGATGTTTTGACTTTAAAGTCACCTATCCCTTGTTTAGTAAACTCTGCCACTGTGGGCTAATCTGCAGCGTTGTTGTATATATTTTACTGTGTGTGTGTGCTTCTATTGTTGGCTCTGTGTGGTTGAGTTAGAACACACTGCTGTCAGACGTGTCACCTGAACAGTCCTCCATAATGGGAATATTTCTGCTGGAGCTGCTTCTGCACTGACAAACACTGCAGTGAATGTGTGTGTGCGTGCGTGTTCGTTGGAGGATAGCTTTAGACATGTGTCCTGTATTCTCCTGATACACGCGTTAGCTGTCAGAATGACTAATGAACTGAGATCAACTTGTTCACATCCCAGTCCCAAAAGTAGTCGAGTTTCTCACTCTTCATTAAAAGGAGTTACAACTCAAGCTAATGGACATGCCGACTTTAAGAAGAAACAATCCAATCTATGAGAAAAGTTTCTGTCATAAAAATATGTAAGAAATTGTTATTTAAAATATATAATCCCACAGTTTGTCTTGGTGTAATCTTGTGAGCTGTGAACTTTAATTTATTTAATTTTTTTAACAATTGGTTACATTTGACTAAAGTGACAAAGTTCAAGATATTTCTAGGGAGAGAATATGCTAGGTAAACAAGCTTGTCATTTTTTTCCATCTCAAAAGGCCGATAAAGTAAATTGCTAATGATAAATAATGATAATAAAGAGCTTTCCTTGTTTGTGTCATTCTTTTATGGTTTTAAAATAAAAGTCTGCAAGCCTCTTAATGTCTACAATCTACAGCACTTTTGGAAACTTCACATGAACTGTAGCTTTATCATGTTAATACTAAATGTAGCACAATTTTACTCATAATGAGAAATGTCAGAACTGACCTCCTAGGAATCAATGAGTATGGCTCTTCAGCACCACATGGGTTTGTTACTTGGAAGATGGCAGAAAAGAGGGCATGAAAGGAATGAAGTATTTGGAAAGAAGTGTGCAGAGTTTGCCAACGGGCCTGAAATGGCCCAAGTAAATATGGGTTTTCTTAATGAGGCAACAGGAGAGTGCACCTGCTGCTCTTTCTAAGGTGACTGTGTGAGATCAACTGGCTCTGAGACTGTTCTTGTGGCAGTGGTCAAGAAGACGTGGCGCTAATACAAATGTGCAGCTGCCAGCCGGTCTTTGGAGCAGATTCCTGGAGCGAGGAGGACCAATAGAGCTGTCTGTTTAACTCGGCAGCAGTGCTCGTCTGTCCACATGCAACTGATGCAAAGAGAAGTGAGGAGTCTTGATGTGTACATATGTTAAACTGGTCTTCAAGGCGTTGTAGTCGACCACACTGAGAAGTTGTATTCATTTGACAGAAGTATAGAAAAGATTTGGCCCATGTTCAATTTCTGTTCAGATATAATCCAGAAAGTGTTCAAGCTTTAACATGACAATTTTGCACCTACTAGTTCCCAAATTAAAAAAACCTGAACCTTCAGAAATAAAAAAATGGCCCAAAGAAGTAACAGTCCAAATTGTTTGTGCTGGGGTTTATTTCCATTCTTAAACATGATAAATGCACTTATTTTGTGAACACTCATCTTCTACGCTGTGAATGTAAAACACTGCAGGAAACACTTGTACTTTGTAGTCTCTTAAAAAACATGTATACCTAGGACTGACAACACCAAATCAGTGTTGCCAGTTCTAGGTATTGTTTCTGTATTCTAGGACTTGG
Source organism: Neodontobutis hainanensis (assembly GCA_024349245.1). Taxonomy (NCBI): domain Eukaryota; kingdom Metazoa; phylum Chordata; class Actinopteri; order Gobiiformes; family Odontobutidae; genus Neodontobutis; species Neodontobutis hainanensis. The sequence continues at coordinate 4,337,708 of JALDNG010000020.1, forward strand.
TCAATGTCAGCCAAAACGTAACATTGGATTTGAGCAAAAATCCAAATTTTGTCTTAACCGTATAGGGTTTGTTTCTAAAATTTATGCATTAATATGTTAAGGCGCCCATCTATTCCCTGTGCTCTCATAGTACTACAGTGGACAGGTGTGAAGGCTCTGTCATTAATCACTGGCTGTAACTGCGGCGCTCACAGCTGCACTCTTTCATTCTCTTCCCTCCTTCATCATTCTTTCCTTTTTTTTTTTTTTAACTCTCCTCCCTTCTCCCTAATGCACACTAACACATCTAAATTCAGCTCACACTGTTGGATAGATGCTGTAGCGCCAAACTTCCCAAACCCCCTCCTCGCACTCATATTAACCATTCTTTACCTTTTCTTTCCAACCTGTCCATCACCTTGCTTGGCTTTTCTTACACGCCTCCTGCTGCTTTTCCTGCCTCTTATATCTCTGTCATTCGTTCATCTATGCCTCTTTTCTTCTGGGTGTGTTTGTCCAACTTTGGGCTGCTGTATGAGGCTGACAGTGTTGGCATGGTAGCCTGGCACAAGACTCCCCTTGGTTCCCTGGGGTGCCCCACGATTGGGAAACGTTTATTTACTGTACTTCTTTCCACATCATCTACAACTGCCTTTGAAGGGAAGGCTTTTGTGGCTTACACTTGCTTTACATTTGAGCTTATAAATTTACATCTGTATGCTTGTCTCGTGTAAATAACTATCATCAAGCACACATTCATTCATTTGTTGCCAGTTGCCACACTTTTTTTGGGTGCTTTAGCTGGCTTTGGCTGTGAGGTGGGGTACACACTGGACTCTCCAATTAATCTCAGGGCTGAAACGTAACCAGTACATTCATTTGCCAACAAAAAAAAAAAACATTTTCAGAGTAAAATCATGCAAGGCCATCATTAAAGTCCCCACATGCGCGTACAGCCTTCTTGCAGTGAGCCGTTAGTTCTAAATCCCACCATTAATTACATTAGGTTACCTCACATTTTCCAGGGCAAGGGCAATTTAAAATTGCATAACATGTGCATTATTTTATTTTGAAGTACAGCAAAGGTCGTTACAATTATCTTAATATACACATTTTTATTAAAAGGTAATGCTAATAACCTGCTAAAATAAACATTATGGTATTTTAAGACCTAAATGAGAAACCTTTAGTGAAAGAATCCTTTTATTTGTTAACATTTTTATTAAACGCATAATGTGCAGAAATTCTATGTAAATATTAAAATAAACACGGCAATGCTCCACCAACTTTCTCTCTTCATCACTGAGTAAATTGGTGAAAAACAGACAGACGGCTGTTGATTAATGAAAACATTTACCTACACTTTGTTATACAGGCACATGGGTGTTTATTACACAGGATTTTCATCAAACTTTAAATGAATCCTTTCATACAAAAGCTCTGAAAGTTTGAGCTAACTATCATTAAGGTGGTTGTTGTGGTCAACCTTGTCAATCAGTGCAGTCTCACTCCAGATCACTGTCCATAAAAATATAGATAGAACCTGGATACAAGGATGTTCTGCATAGAAGCATTTTACTTTTACTTGTTAAGTAGATTTCTGTCACCTCTGAACCCTTCCCACAACTAAAGATGAATTCAGGTTTTGTATCGGTCTGACCCTAGAGCCCTTGATGTTGCTGCTTGAACAGAACACTTTAAAATGTTTTCAAGTAGGAGTTTTTCACAAAATGTGCCACTACGCCCTTTCAGAATAAGACAAAGGTGCTTTTGTGTTCCCTAACATTCTGTGGACCTAAAAACTTCCATGGATGCTGTGTTGCCTACACAAATTTTATTCTCATTAGGGTAAACTCTGATTTTTGAGCCAAATTCTTCTCTGTCCAAACAGACTTTCACTTTTTGCCCTCTCTTGCCTCATTGCCCTCAAGCAGCCCTCCCTCTCCAGCCCTTTTTCAGATTAATTGTACAATGATTCTTTAAAATTCTCCTCTTCCTTCCTTCTCTCACAAGTCTGCTGACACATTGGCTGCTGGGCAGATAACAAAACGCAGGAAAAGGTTGCATTGAACTCAGTCAGCTTGTTATTGCACCAGTGAATGTTTTGAAAAGGAAAGCCTGGAATCAAAGTTTATCTTCATTCTCACTGTTCCTTCAAAATCTCAAAATGAAATCAAACAGGCTCTGTCAGGGAGCTCATTAGTCAAACACAGTGGTGTCATGCTGAGCTCGAACACTGAGGGTCTTGGTCATTTGGGGTTGTCCATTTGAACTGCAGCCAGTTGTGTCTCTGTGTGAATTTTTTTCAGATCCTCTTTTTGTGTATTTTACAGCTCTTGGTCCCATGTTTAGGGTCCCCACTAGGCCTGTGACTTACAGGCACTGAGCCACATGCAAAACCACGCTCTTTATTAGAGCCTTGACACACAGTAGCTGTTTTCCAGCCCCACTTTTGTCTAACAGCTGACTTTTTGGCAGAATATCCTCTTTTCTTCAATGAACCTTTTTGGAGGTGACATCCAATTCAGATTTCTGGGTTTGTGTTGTGCATCATGCTATATCTAGATAAATGTTGGCTCCAGAGCAGCTCACGTGTCTGTGGTGACTCTGCAGACACTAAAGACACTATTAATCGCCAGAGAAAGCAGTCTATGCCTTGGTTTAGAGACGTGGCAGAAAACTGTTGCACAAACGGTGTAGTGTCTCTGCAGCACAGTGTCTACTTTATTAATTTATACAAATTAGCCACGAGGTCGGAGGCTTTTAACAAGGCTTTGTGTGCAGTGGAAATTGTATTAGACCTGGTCTATGGAGACATAGATGAATAAAACAAAAAAACTGCTTTATTGTAACTCCAGTTGCTGCTGCTTTGCACTTGTTTTGTTTTGGCAAAGAAATACATTTCAACCTTTAATTTTTTTTTTGTTTGTTTTTTTTTAGGTTAACAAGACAAAAATTGTAAATCATTAAATTTACAAAAGGGCCCAGGCCTAGCTACTACGCTTAAATGGCTCAAGTAACTCGTTTTCATTTTGTGACTAAAATATTGTGCATAAGCTAGATTAGGTTTTCTATAAACACATTTCTGAAAAGATTTACAGAAAAGTTAGAACTGAAATGTATAGTACACAATTTAGACTACAGCCTGCCTTTTTGAGCCACATTGTATTTGTCATTCTAACCTGCTGCTTTACTCATTAACCCACACTTCATAGAAGGTGTGGCTCTATCTCTGTGCTCTGATTGGTCTGGTAGTCACTCAAGACCTTTGTCTCCATTTCTCTGCATGCCTTATTGGTTATTTTCTCTTTGATATTTACATGTATATTTGTTTTACCTTTCTAACTCTAACTCTAAGCCTGTGTTTTTGTTTTTTCTATGTAGCATGACCTGAATCATAACACACATCAATCTTCATGAATGTTTTGGGATATATGTACAACTTTTTCCACAATTGTGTAAACTTTTACCATATTCATTTGTCCTGAAACAACATTGTAACGAGCTAAGAAAAACCTCTCAAACTGCTGTCTCTCCTGTTTATCTCTAGTCATAAGTATCAATAAACAATGTCAATTAACAATTTTTCTTGGTACAACACCTTCATCTTGCAGCTTTTGACCTGTTTTGTTTTGTCCACATTAAGACACAAATTCCTGGCCTGGAATTTTTGCAAAAAAAAAGTGTCGGAGAGTTTCTTGTGTTTTTTTTTTTTTTTTTTTCAGTCATCTATCAAATATGGCTGGAATTATTTCTTGTCCCCTTACTTTCACCAGCGGTTCGGACAATGGGTTCAGGCCAGCTCATTCATCTGGGATCAATTAACTGAAGCGGGCAAGCTGAGTGCCCATTTCTGACTACACTCGACGTAATGATAGGCTTTAAACCAGTAATGCCTTTGTTGCACATGGGTCTGTTTGTTTTCTAGTCAGATGCATGCTTCGAGGGGATGCCTCTCAAAAGGGTCTATTTCTGCCACTTGTTTTTGCATCCCTGAAGTTTCCCTCATGTTTGAAGTATCTTTAATTAAAACTGTGGGTTGGCAATCATGAATGTGGCTGGGAATGCCTTTCAGAAATGCATCTTGGGTAGAGCAGCGGTTGGCATTTGATGTCAGAAACCCCAAACTTTTCCTCCTTGATTTCCTTTAAAGGAGGGTTTCCACTTTCCTCAAAGTGGAAGTTGGTCACGCCCCATGGTACTTTCAGCCCGAGGTAAAAGGCAGCCATAGGTTGAGAACAGCATCTGTGTAAAATATGTTTACATGAGGAATCCAATTAATATATAATATGCTAATCTATTATTTTTAAGTAGCAATAGCCCTGCAGTATATGTACAGTATTTGACAGGGCAATGTTTTTTATGCAAGGTAATCTTCTTGAATATAGTCTGCAATGTTATCTATTGGGATATTGACTGTAGTAGATGGGACCCATATTCCATAATTCATCCATGCAATTAAAGTCGTCATGAATTTCAATGTTTATTTCAATATATTTAATCACATCCTTGGTCCACTGCTGGTAGCAGCCGGGTTTACTGAAATGACAATACACCAGTGAACCTTCCAAACAATCAATGTGGACTATCGGGGCGGCAGTAGCTCAGTGGGTAGAGCGGTCGTCCTTCAACCTGAAGGTATGCGGTTCGATTCTCACTCTCCCCACAGTTCATACTGTCGTTGTGTCCTTGGGCAAGACACTTAACCCACCTTGCCTCCAGTGGCTGAAACACTGGTGATTACTGTAGAACAATGTAAGTCGCTTTGGATAAAAGCGTCAGCTAAATGAATAAATGTGAAATATGTGGGCCAAATAGAAGATAGAAAATCTATGTTTTCAATAATGTGGAATTGTATCAAAAAACACTGCATTACATTTTTTTATCTGGTAAAAACACACTTTAAAAGCCCAATAGAACTGTGTGGAAACCCCATTACATTACTTTTTGTACAGGTGCCCAGAGAAGACAAACTTAGCACAGAGCTGACACACTGTTCATTAATGTCCTAAGCTTCATGCAAGAAGGTTGATTTTGTTTAAAAATGTCCAATGCTGACTTATTTTATACAAGATCTGTCCATACACTTGAAGGTTGACAGTGGCCTTCAATGCCAACACCAGATGTTGATAAAGCGCTACACACTGCACCTTTAAGTTGCTCAATCTGAACAATGGTCTAAGAATTGTTTTTGCTTTCCTTTATGACCTATCTGACTCAATTACAGTTAAAGGCAGACAATGATGTAAAGGCCTATTAAACAGACTGTACGCACTGTTCCACAATGATGAACCTTTATTTATTGCTAATTATAATTATATGACAACATTGAAACAGTTTTTTCCTGAACTCAACTGACCTGTAGTGGGTTTTAAACATTTGTGAGGACAGATGGATAAGAAGAGTAATTAGAGCTCCTCTTCCTGTCCTTCGTACAACTATTATGGAGCTGGAGTTGCTGGTGTCTTGTTTTGTGCACTGTTATGTATGTGCAATTGAGTCGTAGTCAAAAAAAAATCATGCTATTTATGTAATTTGAGTTTCCAGAGAGTAAACTGTCTGAATTTGGGGCATTTGTGTCATTGATTAAACACTTAGATGATTACATACATTTCTGTACTGTGGACATTTCTGTATTCAATAATTTTTTTGACTTGAACTTCTTTTTTGAATACGCAGCATCAATGTGAACATCTATCTTTGTGTTAATGAGACGGTTTGGTGGAACATTGATTGCTGTGGCTAATGAGCAAACTGCTTCTCTCTGCAGATGTATGGGCGCTACACCCAGGAGCTGGGGGTGTTCGCCAAAGAGGAGGCTGCACGGCTCAGGGAGAGTGGGCAGAGGCGATCGGTCAGCGATCGAAGTCTTCTGGAGTACAAGGGCCGCTGTGCCAAGTGTCGCAGTAAGTGTCATACACAAGGCCACACTACAACTACATACATTTGTTTTTCTATTAACCAAGTTTATAAATGAGTAAGGACCACTTTGTACAAGCTGGCAACCAAAGCAAAGGAGCTAAGGCAGATGTTGTAAGAATATCTTCAGTCTTTAGTGGTGGTTTAGTGATAATATTTCAGGTAACAGGGGATATGTGTAAAATAGTCTGAGTCAGACTAATGTGTAATTGATTTATTATTTTTTGGGAATCTGGGTACCTGGAACACGCGTATTATAGTAATGCATGACTGGTTTCATGTGCACATTGTCCTTTCCCAGAATTATGTGTTTGTGTTCAGATAATGAGAAACTGGACACTTAACAAATGCAGTGTAATCGGGAATATAACAAACTCTTTATTTATTTGTCAAAGGTAGTTACTGCCAATAGTCCAAAAATCAGCTGGACAATCTCGAAAGCACAATCTGTTGTACTTGTACTTTAATGGTAGAAAAAACCTGGAGAAGGACATACAAACAACACAGAAAGGCCCTCAAACCCAGGGCCTTCTTGCTGTGAGTGCTAACCACAATGCCACTGTGCATCCAAGTACTCATCTTTGCTCTATAAATTAGTAGTCAATCAAAATGTTTTAGGTACTAATTCTTCATTTTCAATATATTAGTGCGTCTTCCTTCACACACAGCATTTTGTATTGACACTATTGAAACATGATCAAACCTTAATCAAGACTCTCGACTTGCTGAAGTGCTTTTGAGCATGTTCCTGGTGTGAGTTGTGTGTAAACACAGAGCCCTCTGCTGTTATATGAAAGACAATGCACTTCACTAACCCCATGCTGTAGCTCTCTTACCAGATAACTGCAGCAGGCTTGTGTGTGCCCTCATCTCACTGATTAGTTTTGTTTTTGCCTGGCCGCTGATGAGTCAGCTCCATATTTCCCCCTCCTCTACTCATCTTATTGTCTACATCTGGAGACACCAAATGGCAATGGCTGAATTTGATTTATCCTCCGTAAGCACAAGATATTGCAGGTATTGTATTGTCTGAGAGTAAAGAGTAATATAGTATGAACAATACTCATGAAGGCTTTAAACAAGAGCCCACTTGCTAAATATATATGTAAATATGAAACGGGCGCAGACAAAGATTATTCTTCATCACTGCTGTGGTCTGATGCTGCAGTGGGAGACAGGGAGCTTTGTCAACTCTTACTCTTCTCACACAGTATTCCCTGCTTAGCTCTGCACAGTCTCCCTTATTATTAACAAACCAAACATTGAGACCAAAACACACATCTATTTTCTGGTGAGTGACAGTTTTTTATGAATTTGCATCCAACTCCAGTCGTGTATGCTCCTTTTTATTATGCTATTGTGTGTGTTGTATATGAATTAGGTGTGCTTTAGAGGTGGGGTCCTCCACCAGATTAGGGACATGGTGCTTTGGGTTTCTAGATTATAGGCAAAGCAGTTCGACCTGCTGATAGCTTTTTGTGCCTCAGTCTGTTCTACATTACATTTACAACAGTACCACATATGAACTAAACATACTTTGTATCCTGTAGTGACTATAACACAGCCCATCAAAACCTGTTGTTTAAAAAGTTATCATTATAGTGTAGCAGGGGGACAAGATTTGTGTGTAGTATTTGTATGACATGGAAATAGATGGGCCATTTCTGCTGCGTGGATGGTCCACTGTATCATGTAAAACAGTAAAGTGTAGAAACTGCCAGCCCAAGCCCAGTGATGCCTTTTGTGTTGAAGAAATGGTTCTCTCAATTTTTTAATTCTTTTTAAATGGTGACTTTTAATGCTTGACTGGTCCTGTCTCTGCAGCTATAGTCACAGCCACATCTATCATTTTCTTATGTGCTGTTGGATCTTCAGCTGCAGCACCTCTGACCTTTCTACTGCTGTGGAAGCATTTCCTGTCGCACTCAAGTCACATTACTTCAAATACACTTTTCAGGAGGTTATTATCCCTGAAGCAGCAGACATTTTATCGACAATTGTTAATGGCCAGAGGTTTCTATGAAGCACCATTTCTCACATCTTTTCAGCTGATCCAGGACTTTATCTGCAGATCTTTACACGCTTGCTTTAGCAAGGGTTTCAATGGAAGTGGTGGCCTTTATAGCAACGGTTTGATTTATGGGTGTGTGCATATTAAATAAGCTTCACCCTACAAGAGATTTAGTATTGTCTTTTATTGCAATAAATTCAAAAGTAGTCAGAAGATTTAGCATGAACAGCCAATTTCCTTTTTGAATATTGCTGGTATTTAAAAGTGTCTGGTCTCCTAAAGCTGGACAATCGTTTTTAATTTAGTTTAATTAGTGAGCATAGTATATTCATTTACTGTTTTTATTTATTATTTATTAATTGACTAGTTATTTATTTTATTTATTAATTGACTAGTTAATCAGCAACAAGACTTTCCAGGCAATGCACTGTAAAAGCACTCGGCAACTTCAATCAACATCAATTAGACGACATACTATTTCAATTAAAGAAAAATGTTAACAGTACAAACTATTGCTAAAACTAGAACTTTGAACCCAATTGAATTTTAATTTGAGCTATGTCCAAAAATGGACAAGTCAGATAAACAAAACAATTTGGTTTAAAGTTAATTTAACGTTTTAAAGAACAGTGTGAAGTTCCTTTTTTTATATATATATATATAGGAGCAACATGCATTAACATACAGGGTTGGGTTTTCAGTGACTGTTGGCTGTTCAGTTGTTCCAACCAGTCTTGGGGAAAACTTGTTGTAGTTGCATCTCACCACCTGGTGGCAGCAACAAGCCACGTAGTGTTAAAGACATTTCTGATTGGATGGACAAGAGAAATGGCAGGAGTAGAAATAAATGAGAGGCCCTGTAATCCTAGAAGTCTCTTTCTGAGTACCATCCTAGCAGTCTCTTTCTAAAGGACAGTTGAATGCTTACAAATACTTTCTCTATATTGCATATCTGACATTTAACATTCACTTAAAATGGGAGCGAGGTTAATATAATTTTTACCTAGCGACCAAAATAATTTGATTCTGCGATCTTGGCATGTGAACAATTGGATTTCCAGTTATTGTTTTATAAAGGTTGATGGCATAAAGATATTGCGTCCAATCCAAGGCTGACCATTTAAATTGAATTTTGCTACCAGGCAGGGTTAAAAGGTAAGGATTACACAAGCAGCAGATTTCATTACGCTGCAAGTGCGTGTGTTTTTGAGCGACGTGCATAACTGCAGCGTGATGGATTTTCTTCGAGCGCAGCCACGAGGACTGACATTAAATATTCAGCAGAAAGGAGGAAGTTGCCCCGATGCACACACACGTTGCTGAGGTACAAGGTAACTCGTAATGATGCAGCAATTCAAATCACTGGCAGGCTTTATTTGTTCACTCGTGGGACTTGGTGATCTGATGGGGCTCATCAACACAAATCAGCATCAACCCCTTTCATCTGCTTTTTCAGATTTCCTCCCTTATTTTGGATTTGGTTCTGTGACTTGGTTTTGAAAGTAAACTGTGTAATTTGATAAAGCATGAATGGAAAAAAAAAAATAAATGTTTTTCCAGACCAACAAGTCTGTCTCAAGTTCCTTAATGTCCATAAAGTAATTTAACTAGCAAGATTTCTAAGACTATGTAAATCTTTAGTCTGGAAATGGAACATTATTTAGAACACAAGCCAAAAAACAAAATGGGTAACAAACAAAGTGTGCTAGAAATTAATATCCTTCTAATGAAATTTTATTCTACACAAGCAGAAACAGAAATGGACACATTTTTGTGTTTTGCTACATGTAATCGTCCAAAAAATAAATAATACTAATGCACCTAAACAGTAGTGTAAATACACAAAATATTATTACTTAGTTTGGTTGCACATTCAAATCCTTTCCAAACTGAACGACCTGACACTCAAATGTACTTAATGGTCCTACAGGCCTGAAGCTGCTGTCAGTCACTCTCTCTGCTGATGTCACGAGCTGCCACATGGGCTCACATCGGCCCAGAACATTCACACGAACCTCCACAGCTGCACCTCGAGGTGAAGCAATACGAATACACAGCTGTCCTTTTGTTTCCCGTTCCCCTTGTCCTGCGTGTCTGCCCTGAATTGACTGCACCTGCATTGCCTGTCGTTTAATTGCTAGCTAGAAACCCACTTGCCACGTTTCGCTTCAACAGGTGTGATGTCAGCAGGAGCTCAGCATGGCGCCCATGTTGCTATGGTGATCAACAGGCACCTCGTGACAGACTGGCTCTATTAATCTTATTCCCTTTTCCATATTTTTGCAGGGTTTTACCTCTCCACATTGCTGCTGTTTAATATGTTGATTGTATATATATATGCATATATGTATGATTGAATTGTCAGAGAACTTGCGATGATAGATCCAGGTGGGAAACTGATATTAGTCACAGTCACAAACGGGCACCTGCACTCCCATGAGCCATCTATCCATTGACCAAGACTTCATGCCCAGGGCTGTAAACGGTAATTATTAATCAGGCTGTGACAATCCTTCACCCTTTTTATGCTCCCTTTCTATGAATTTCTTTGGCCAGTATCCTGTCTCAGTCAGCACGGGGCTCCCTTAGAGGCACAGCAAAAAGGCTAGCTACTTCTATTTATGCTGCATCCTGAATAAGCTGACCAGCTTCTAGTATGACATACTATGAACAAGCCACACTGGGTTGTTTAATAAGTGCAAAGTGAAATCAAACCCAAAAAGAATATTCTTTGCATAAATAAACACACGTGTTTTGATACAGACTGTTCATGTTTATGCACATACACTATGCATACACCTGAATGTGTCAACACTGAGCTGTCCTAATTATGCTTAAGCTTTCTCAATTCATTTAACCTGTGTCACGTTGCTGTTACTACTTCCCAGAAAAAGATTGGAAACCTCTAATGCCAACACTACCTTTTTCGAATGATGAGACCGATGGAAAAAATACAATTTTGAAACAAAAAGTGAGCATAAAAGAGTTGTCAACCACACCTGTTACCCTTCTATGACTTTGGATAATGTGATTGTTGGTTGGCCTGTTACTCATCAAAACCTACAGATAGGAAAGCTTTAAATTGTTGTAAAAAAAACATGAAAAAATGACTGGAATTTGTTCTTGATGTATAATGACATTTTTCCAGGCTTAAACTCACAGTTGTGCACCTGCGTGTTTGGAAAATGCTTTTTGGCAGCCTTGTTAATTCCCTGAGAGGAGTTGTCTCAGCTGTTTAGTCAAATTGAGCAAAACATATGTAGAATTTACATTTATAAAATTAACTTGAGTAGAAAAGCAGAAACATTTATTTATTATTTATTCATCTAAACCAAGAAACATTTATTATTACAACAGAAATTTAGAAATAAAGGGGACAAAATGAGATTATCAGAACAAGTCCTCTAGTGTAGTCTAGAAAAATGCAATTGCCAAAAGAGTGCACATGCTCAGATAAAACTAAATGACCCATAATAATGGATCATGTCTAAAACTATATATTACACATACAAAAATAAACGACTTTAATAAATGTTTTACTATAGTTGAGCTTTAATTAAATGGACTGACTAACTAATGCACATTTGGTTCCATGTGAGTGAAATACAATATGTACTGTATTTATCCATGCATTATAAACTTCCTACTTCATAATCACAGGCGATAAAGATGAGATACCGAGCTCATGGCACTTATTTCTCGTGTACAGTCACTTTAAACACTTAAAAGTTAGAAATGATAGCTGTAACTGTGAAACGTGCTGGCGGCTGTGTGATTGGATTATGCTTGATAACCCACTTCACTTTGCCAGGGACTGGATTTACCAAATCAGCTGCCCGCGCACTGAATGAGCAACATTAACCTGGCAAATGAGTGAGAACACATACTGTTTGAGTCGTTATGCGGCCACACTTGAACACGCTTGCAGTGCTTTTGATTCTAAATGTATGTGAGCATGTTCTGCCTGTGTGTGGCGACCCCACGTTGAGACACTGCGGAGGTGTTCAGACGTCATTCGCAACGAGCTGCCAGCCAAATGCAGGAAGAAACACAACAGACAGGGACACCGAGTTAAACTGTGAACTTTGGTTAGTCTCAGTCTTTGTTTTTTAAAAAAACTGAGATTAAGAAGAAGAGAAAGCCAACTTTCACTTTTTAATATATCAAGTAACCAAGGAGACTCGGGTCTCTGATCAATATTTGATTCATTGCCACTCAAGCAGATTGTGTTGGTGTGGTGTTCTGGGACTTCTGTTCTCCACTGTCACTGCTGTAAAAATAGTGGCTTGGGTCCAGTTAATGTCAGTGAGTACCATCGCAATGATGCTAGTATATATTGATTGAGTCAAAGTGGCACCATTAAAGTGGTGAGATCATATGCATTGTTCTTGGTGCCACTGTCAAAATAAGAGCTTCAGTGTAATTCAGGTGGCCACACTAGGATGAATGCCAGACTGGACATTTAATTCCAGTTGACCGAACAGAAGACTAGGCTTCACATTCGGTGGCATTATTAGACATGGTCCTGTTGCATTCTTCAGCGTTACCATAAGCAATAGTGACTAAAATTACTAAAATGGTAAGGCATTTTGCATGTTTATTTTTTTATGTGTTGCTTGTCCAAATATAGTTATGGAGAGTGTTTGTACTAGTTGTTACAAAATGCATATACATCTATATTACAGTGTGTGTGTGTAAGTGTGTTTTGTAAGTGTGTAGTTTAACCAAGTGAAACCTGGTGCTGGTCCATTATTCAATTTGCATGAAAACAGTTGTGTACATGACCTTACCCAGGCCGCTGTTAACGCCGAGAGAAGACATGGCAAGCTACGTTTTCACCAGTGATAGTGTTACTGAGGGACTTATCAGGGCTGCCAAAGTCATCAAGTTGCTTCGTCTCAAGGGAGCAGTTGGAAAGAGTATAATGTTACACTGCTCTGGCCAACTATTTGATGAAAAATTCAAGAAAGGAAAGAATGGAAGACTTGATTTTGTAGAACTGTAGAAAGAACTTTCATATTGTTTTTCCTGGACTAGTCTGTAATGTGGGTGTGCATTTATACTGTAAAAACAGATTGGTCTCTTAGAAGTGTATTTGATGAACGCACATAAATCAAGGAAGCCGTTGTTGAGGCTGTTTATTGCAGCAGTAACCCCGAGACTCTCAGGTGCAGTCCAAGGTTTTATTCATCCCCCCCAATTATTTTTTTATGTGTTTTGATTGTGATATCAACATGTGGCTGCTCTCACTATAAAAACAATCATCATTAAAAACCAAAGTCCAGCCACAAGCCTGTATCCCATTTCAGGTTTTTGTAGGTTGATCATACTTGATCTTTAGCGCTTTCTGTTTTCCTCATCCTTACTTTCTTTCCGTTTTGTATTCCACTTTCCCCAACCTCTGCTGCTCTATCACTCTTCCCCCTCACTTTCCTCTCAGTCCTCCATCCATCACTTCCTTCTCCACCCGCTTCAGGTGTGCGTGTGCGTGTGTGAGTGAGTGTTTATGAGTCCTGTGTCTGCCATCCATCTGAGCCTGGTGCTCTGAGGTATTACTCCCTAATCATCCCTGAGCCCTGGGCCGCTCCCACACAGCACATATATTGGTCCCAACGCAGCAGATGTCCAGACTTGAGCAAGAGTGAAGAAATTTTTTTTATTTGTGCTGGACTTCTGCTGAAGAAATAAATGTGCAACAAAAGTTTGGTGTCAATACTGAGACAATCATTTGTGCTGATAGCAGGAAAGAAACTATGATGGCGCTGTTGTTCACTCTTGTCAAATATTTACATCTGTCAGCCATAATATAATGTCTTCCTCGTAGTCAGAAAACTGACTATCTTGCCACTCTCCTTCTTGTCTCTTCTTTTTATCTTGTTGTCAGAATATCATTTACAATTAACTTTTTGTCATCTTCATTTGCTGTAAGATACATTCAAACATTGCTGTAGAGTCAGAAGGGGGAATGAAAACACACTGCATTACACTGAGTAAAGTAAAGTGTGTCAGTATCTGAGGAGGTGCTGTGTATCTGGACAACTCTGAAAATAACTTTTTTTTTTTTTTAATGCATTCAAAATATTGCTGCTGTGGGACAAACTGTGTACTTACTCCTTGGTAATAAGATATCTTTCGGTGGTCTTAATGTTATGGCTGATCGGAAGAATCTGAAAGTACATTCTTCCTCTTAATTTATCTTAAGTTAATTGCTAGCATTGACAATACAATCAGCTTTTACGATCATATAAATCTAGAGACTTTGATCCCACGATGGCGGCCAATTCAAAAGTGTTCAGTTCTGGATTCAGTAAAGTACAAATCTAAGTGGTAATATGTTATCTGAATATGATCTCTATTTGCTAAATATGTTTATTTATTCACATAAATGTAAAGCGCTTTGAGTGCCTACTACAGTGGGTGGAAAAGCGCTATATAAAAATAAAGATGGTTATTATTATTATTGCTTAAGATTCTGCTGCAGTGTGTTGACTCCCCAGCCAATCCTTTTGTACAACAATCTGTCTTCCGTCCTCCACTGTTCACTTATTTGTTCTGCTGCTGAGTTTGCACAGGGCCGACATCAATCAAAAACTCATAATTTTGGTTTGAAAATGAATAAAAAGTATTTTTACAGTGGCAAAAAAGTGTTTAAAATGAGGGATGGGCTGTCAGAACCAAATGAATACAGTGTTTTCACTGTCCTTTTGCAGATCTGTACAACGGGACATGTGCTTGTGTTAACTGTTCTGTGTGGTCTATTTGCTCTGCAGGGTCAGGGTACCCATATGTCCTGGAATCCCCGGCCCGGGACTTTATCTCTGGTAAACCACAATCCAAGTGTGTCACTCCCAATGTGCCTTTAACACCATATTGCCACAGCTAATACAGCTGCTTTACCACTCCATCGGTCATCTTTCATCTCCTATTCTGATAATAATGTCTGTGATGTTTTTTGCAACTCTCTGATTTGAAAAAAATATTTAATCCCCAAATTTTAATTTCCTAGTCATTTTATTAGTGTACATTGGCGGTTGTCAATTTTACCAATTAATGTGTTTTGGTCTCTGAAATGTAAAATCTGAACTGTGGACAGAGAAGAAAGAATAGTGTTTAATCCTGTTTGAGGTTTCACAAATGAAAAATATAGCCTATATTTGTCAACAAAGTCTACAAATATCACAAACTATTCCCGTCGGCTTCAGATTTTGTACAATAAACATTCTTTAGCAGATTTTAATGTTGAAACATAATGAGTTTTCAATTTTTGTGGTGAGTAGAAAAAAACGCTCGCCAAAATCACTCATTACTTAAACTATTTGATGTGTTTTGGATTTGCAAAAACTTCATGTGAACCTGGGTTATAATAAATGTTATAATAAATGTTGCTATCTGTGCTTACTAAAGTTCAAAATGGAGGAAACAAAACACAGGGTGAATTTGCATCCACACCACATTCACCTTTTGGCTTTATATTAATCAACAGCCACCGTGAAAAATCTCTGTGCATATTAGTCTCATTTTGCTGTATGTCTTTGTGCCAAAAAGACTAACTCCCCCAACCTGGCCTCATTACAGCTAGCCTCCAGCTCTAATGGAAAGTAATAAAGAGCTCTGAACATCTTAGTTTAGCTGCGTGCATGTGCGTGTGCGTGTGCGCGTGTGTGCGTGTGTGCGTGTGCGCGTGTGTGTGTGTGTGTGTGTGTGTGTGTGTGTGTGTGTGTGTGTAATGGGTCTGATTAGTCTCTGGAAGCTGCAGACAACCATGATGATCAATGCGTACCTTGGTTGTGGTGCTGCTTAAGACCAGACAAATGCTCCAGACTCAGTAGCTGCTACACACATGGACCTTTCATCACAGTGTGTGCAGTGTTGTGCACTCATTTGCTGTTAATGCTTTTTGTTTCCCTCAAAATTGATGTTGTGTGCTCCATTTCTCTGCCTCCATCTCGCATATACACATTAGAGTCCATGTTTCTCACCCTGTAATTCCTGGGTTAAGTCGTGGGTTTGGTCTTGGTTTTAGTTTGAAGTTTTATTTTAATCCCTATTTAATGTTGCAATTGGTCCCCTGTTATTGTGTGTGTGTGTGTAGGAACTTAAACTAAAGATCAAGGGATAACTTGATGGCAAAGGTTGGGGATTGGATGGATAAAATAAATAGAGACAGATTGGGAGGTGGGCCAGGGGAGAGGTAGCAGCAGGTCCCTGGACTGTTTACCAGGCTTCATCCAGGAAATGAAACGACTCTCTTCTCCCATGTGTGCAGCACATGCTTGCACTTACTTTGATGGACTGTTATTGTCATCACCAGTGCCACCATACACCTCTCTTGGCTCTGTATGTGTCCATTTGTCTTTACTATATGCCTGGTGTCTGTTATGTATGTCACCAATAAAGAAATGTAATGGCTTTCTTGATTACCTCCAGTGAGATATGGTGCAGAGGGACGTGTGGTTAGTCTCCTGTACAGCAGTTGTAGCCAAAGTTTGTCCAACACCTCCACAGGTTTCTGAATTGTCATTAAAATAATGATCTGTTGTTGTTTATCAAATAAGAAATAGACATATCTCTAAAACTGCTTGAACTGCATTAATTCAGTCAGTAATGTTTGACCATCAATTTAAATAATTTATTGTACCAAAACTTTTGCATGTTACAGCCATCATAATATACAGTACAAATGATTTCACATTTTCTTATTGCTATTGTTCAGTTAGGTTGGTGTAGCATTTGCTGTTACAGTAACGTATGAGCACAGTACAGTGTTCATAGGTTTACATATCCTGGCAAAATTTGTGATTTATTTTTCTTGAGAAGTAACATGATGTGGAATTTGTGCTGTACAAGAGATCTAAGAATACATTTTACCTTTAGTGTCACATCATTATCTCTCTACAGCTTATATCTCTTTCACAAGAGAGTCGAGATTAACAAAGGTGTTAATGGTCAAAGGTGACTGCTCCCAGTTGATGCCTTTCCGATCCCCAACTCCACATCTTGGCTCATTGATTTATTTTGAACCTAGAGAAAAGGTTGCCATGACAACAAAGTTAGGGTCACACTCACAACAAGTCCCAATACTCTAATAAGAAAGACCGAGGAGTGACTTCATTCTAAAATCATCCTGAGACTTTAATAGATTAATTGAAGGTGCTGCTCTTACCAGATTAATCTCTTCAAGATCAAGGTGTTTATTGATCACTTTGAAGTTGTAGGTTTGAGTTCAGCTAATCCTCAGTGGTAAAAAAGTGGATTGCTTGATTAAATCAGGCATGTGCATCAAGTGAGACTTAATCAATAAACATGATCTTTCAATTTAAGGGAATTAATTAAGACCTCTTTTTGTTTTGAAACAGTTTTTAGTGGGTAATACCATTGTCAGTTGCCACCATTATGCAAAGATTATACGCAAGCCGTTTATTTTTTTTTCCGCATGTCATTGTATGTTTGGAGTGCTAACTCACTGCAGTCTTGTGATGTTCCTGTAACGCCTTGTCTGGTTAATACAGGTTTTGTCATCAAGCTATGAACAAGTATAAGGGGACTGCATGGCCTTGTACAAAATGTTATTTCAAAGCTAATTTCCTATTATTGTTATCGGTATGTACTAAGGACCTAATGGTTCACTTATGTCCCTTATAATTGCACAATTCTTTCATCGTGTCAACATTTAAATATTAGGACGACCAAATGCACTTACTGTACAACTATAGTTGTATTCTTGTAAACTTACAAACAACTTCAAATTTGTTTTTAATCCCTTTAGCGTTCAGGTTTTGCCTTCATGTAAGTGGACTAGTGAAGGTTGCTTTCCTGCTCTTTACCTAACTGTGCAGTGTATGGCTGCTGCATCAGGAGAAAATTCTCTGGAGTTAGCTCTGGACGACAAGGACATACACAAAGCAGAGCACTAGCTTTAAAGTCTGTTAGTTTCCCACTTTAACTTTTCTCTCGCAGTCAGCATGCACCACATGCTAAGCCTTATAACGAGGAACACTTGCATTTCAGATTTTTCATTTTTTAAGAACAATTAAATAAAACAATTTAGTTAATGTTTAGGTTACACGTTTCAAAAACATGTCATCAGTAGCAGCTATGATCAGAGCCTATTAAGGATGTCATGTTTGTTTTAGTAAAATAACTTGTGATTGTGCTGGCCTGTCTCTGTCTCTGTGTGCATATCCACCATTACACCTCATTAGACGGGCATAGTACTGGGGCCATAAGACTGCTGTCACAATCGCTGTTCGTTGACGAGCAAACGCAGTGATTGAGAACGAGACAAGACACTTTGCCTGTTCGTCTGGGACCGCGCTAACGCCTTTACACCACATTTACATGAACACCTTCCACTTCCACGTCTCATTAGCATGGAGAACACATAGACATGAAGGGGGGCGCAGAGGAGGCATCGAGAGGGAGGTTAATGAATTGGCGAAGAGGGGAGCAGGAGACTCCTGAAAATGGGGTAGTCATATTACAAATAAACCAAAAAGCATTTAGAGTATTGTTAGTGTCATCACTTCAATCCTGGAGCTTTCTTTTATTAGAAGCTGCTATGTCTTGTTAGTTTTTAGGCAGATCTTTCTAGACCAAATGAAAACACCGTGGTTAATTTAGTAGAATCATTTGTGGTTGCTACAAAGAAGATTTGCAAAGAGGCTTCTCGTTTTTTTTTTTTTTTTTTTTTTTCAACCGGAAACGTAGAGCAAGGAAGACCGAAACAAAAATGCTCTCATTAGCATTGTATGATCAGAATTACCAGCTGGAGCTGCATCAAAGGAGGGACATGCACATTTATTTTGAAAAAGCTCTGCGAACTACTGTACATGCACCTTCAAAAATAACCATTACAGAGTTTAAATTAATACAATTTTACTCTAGTGTAGCAGAGGATTGAAGTTGTAAATGATTATATTTAGAAGCATTGAGACAAACTGTAATTGTATATCAACTTGTCTGCCATGTTTAAGATCACATATGATTATTTAGATTTAGGTTGATTTAGGTTGAATTTTCTCATCTTTCCCTATAGCAAACCTAAATAAAAATTGTGTTTAGGTCCACCTTTTAGTACCATTCCTTATTCAAATGCTGCTGCAAATTTGTTGTTGTTGCACTAAAAATGTTAAATGATTTTTAGTTTCTTTTAATGTAGCCGTAGAATAGTTAGATTTTACACATACTAGGATCAATACAGTGTTGGATAATGATACATAACAGGAAGCTGTGTGGGAGGCTTGTCTCTTCATATTAACATCAATATAAAACATATTTTTCAATTTAAAACCCTTTGATTGATAAACATTTTCAAAAAATATATTGCTCCACACACACACACACACACACACACACACACACACACACACACACACACACACACACTATTGATGTGGGGATTGTATTGAACTGGATGCACCATGTATCCATGGGAACCTAAATTAGTCTCCGCAGGTATGTGGGTATTATTACTCTATGGAAGGAGGGGTAAGAGCAAGTGGGCAAGCAGGGAAAAAGTGAGGCCAAGAGCTAAGAAAAGGAGGTGATTATAGTCGCAGCAGAAGAAAAAGGAGTGAGTGATGCATGATGGGATATGGGAAGGGTGTGATGGGTGGAAGTCTGATGCAGTTTGGACCTTTCCTCCCTGTGAGCAGCTACTGGAGGTGCTGTTTATAAAAAATAGATAAGGAGTTTCACTTTAGAAATTGAAAAGCAAAATATTTTTTGTCTACTTTGTGCAGCTATGGGAACAGGAGGTTTTGGGACAAATTTCTCCTTTGACTGGGTTCTACTGAGCTTTAAATGTTTATTTCCAGGTTGGACGATAACAGAGAGTGTTATTTTGCAGCAGTTATACACTTCTACAAACATAATTCTGACTGATGTGCTCCACTTTGTCGTAATATACAATACATCTGAACTGTCTCTCCCCTGGTTCGAGGTGAGAGCAGTGCAAGTAACAAACGCACAACACTCTCTCACAATGAATGGTGACGGTGGTAAGAGGGGGTCTAGAAACAGAGGGCCGGTGGGTGAGATGATGCAGAGCACACATGCTTCAACACATTCATCTAAATATATGCATGTCACAAGTCTGATTCTCAACACTGTCACATGTCTGACTATAACAATAGAACTAAGCCAATATAAAGACTGTTTGTGCGGTGGGTTAGTCACAGTTTGTGGCAGCCTGTGTGTTAGACAGCATTTCAAGGTGTTGATTGCTGAATGTCTGTATGTTACAGTGCTTTAATCTCTTTTATCTTTCACACGCTGCTTTTGCCGTCTTGGTTTCTGCCTGTGTATCACTTGACGGTTGTCAATCAAGATGGCAGTCTTATGTGGACTTAAGATTATGCATTTTCTGCTAATATATGGACTGTTGATATTTCACAAATAAATAGCAAATAAACATTATAGATACATGCGTAGGCTATTTTAATGTGGGGTGTATTATGGTCCAGCAACACATGCATGTATATTTGAACACTATTTTATCTACTAAACTAAACACATACATGGGTTACATTTACAAGGATTTTGAAACTTTGACTATTACAAACATGAATGATGTTTAGCCAAGAATGGATTAAAGACCAGAGAAAGAAAAACATTGGTTTCTCCTGCTACATGCATTTTTTTTATATAATTTATTTAAAGTACATCCTAGAACATACAGAACATGGACAATGAATGAATAGTTGGTTAACATTGTTTTATTACTTGAATAAGTTTGATATGTGCCTCAGACTGACCTTTAAATATAATTGCTTGAAGGCATTGGCATATATGGAAAAAAGAAAATCTAAAAACGCCCTGCAAGTGAAAAGTAGTTGGGGTTACATAATCAAATGTACTACACGCTGTGAATAAAAGGTAAAAGAAGGTGAGAAATGAAAAGTATATATGTGTGTGCCATGTCATTATGACGGGGCACCCCAATGCTCCCAAGAGTCATATCCTGCCGAGAAGAGAAGGTAAATGAGGACAGGCTCACCTCAGGCGGCAAACGGGGCAGTGTATGATTACGAGGTGTGCATGTACTGAACATCCTCTTGACCCCCATCAGACATAATTGTCCTTATTAGTGCTGGGTTTGCAAGTCTATTACAAAGTTTGATGCAGTGCATGCAAACAGATTGTTGGTGACTATAACAGAGGTAATATAGTATTTTATACATGGAATATATACAGTACATTGCCTAATATAATAATGTAGCCTGAGCGTGGGTGAATGAGGTTTGCTTTCAAGAAGGTTGGTTTCCATTGACTGTCAGTGTGCATCAGGAAAATACAGTAAATCGTCTAGTCAATGTTCAGACCTCAGCCCAATTGAAATGCTGTGGCTGTACTTTGAATGAATGAAAGAATCGACATTCTCCCACAGCACTGTGTGAGACAAATATAAACCATAACATTTAGTTTTTGTTACTAAAGTGCATCCAGAAAGCGCTAGTTCTGCCCATAACCATGAGGTATTTACTGTTATTGAGCTTTTCACGCTAACCCCAGCTAATGGGCTGTTTACAGTCATTATTTTGGCATAAAACTTGCAATACTGGCTAAAAAACCTTACTGTAATTTTAACAGTTTGTACTAATTCTTACTCATTTGTGGATATGGCTGTGTCAGATAGTGGTTATACCAGTCTTTTACATCGTTGTAATATCTGTGCTCTCTCCTTGTAGTCTGCACAGTTCGTTGTCAGAAGTTCCTGATCTCTCGGGTCGGGGAGGACTGGATCTTCCTCATCCTGTTGGGTCTTGTCATGGCGATGGTCAGCTGGGTGATGGACTTCTGCATTGCCATCTGCCTACAAGGTGAGCATTGGGTTTATAATCAACTGAATTTAGTAAAGGAAAAATGTAGCTGGCCAAATCTTCCAATTCACAATTCCAAAAACTTAAAAAATGCTTTTTCTGAGACACTGTGGAAAACAATCTAAAATGTCAATCCTGAAGGTCCACAATGTGTTCAACTTATAGCATGAATATTACATGCCAGAAGGAGCTTCTTAAAGGCAGACAAAGAATGATACAACGTGGCATGTGAAAGGTAAGCTGTGCTCTTGAAAGGGAAAACACAGCCTGGTTTTGTTGCAGAGGGGCAGTTCAGGGATTCACAGTAGATCAAAAGATGGCAGGTGGATTTAAAAAGAGATGATGTGAACAAGGGATTATCTGTAAGCTACCTTCCAGTTGAAGGAAGCTCTTGGAATGAGAGATGATATGAAACCTTGTGGGACTGACACTAATTCAAATGGATTTTCAGTCTTGTGTGTGTGCATTACTCTCTCAAGGTGAATCCAACCTAGTAATGCCACTTCTTGAAATTGTGTCCAGGTCTTTTAATGTGATTCAGAGCATGAAATAACATTAGTCATGCATGTTGAATAATTATCCATTCTATCTCAAATATGCCCTAAGAGAACATACTGTATATTTTGTTGTAAACGGTGGTAAATGTAGACTTATATTTGTGCCCATGTGTGTCCACAGCACAGAAGTGGATGTATGGGGGTCTGGACAGTAACGTATTCCTGCAGTACCTGGCCTGGGTCACATACCCTGTGGTTCTCATCACCTTTTCAGCCGGCTTCACTCAGATACTTGCCCCACAGGCTGTTGGTATGTCAAACACTATAGACATGATGCATAGGAAGCATATTGTACTAACCTTTCTAACGGTTTCTCTCACTGGCTGTTCTCTACTGTTGTTAATAAAAGGCCTTCCTAATTGTTGTTAAGTGGCTAAAAGGGTATTGCTAATATTATTTTAAAAAATTCTAGGGATTGCAAAGATGAAATTGGTTGAGCCTGTATCAGTTACATACTTAACTTCTGATGTTCTTCAATCTTGATAATGACAAACTACAACTTACTAAGTAAATTTAGGTCCTGGCAAATAAAAATACTAAAAGTACAATCACTGATGAGAATTGAATGGTATAAAACACTTTTTTTTTATAGAAATAATTTAACAATGTTAACAAATAATTGCAAATAATACAGTTTAATCAATAGAAAGGATGTTCATATTTTTCATCCTTGTTTTTCCACAAGGTGAGTTGTAAAACACAGTGGATAAACTGCACACACTGCGTATTTGTGTGTGTGTCTCTGACATTGTGTTCTGTTATTCTCTGGACCTTGGGAGCCCTGAGGGCTCAGCATTTCTCTCAGGGTCCCCTCTGCTGCAGTATTCAATAAAGGAATGAGAGAATTTCTGGGCAAGTCTATCAAAGTCAAAGCTGTGAACTCCAGGCTGAGATTGGGTTTGTCTAAATGAACTACTCAGGTGCATACACACCTGCCTCTAGTCATTCAGCTGCAGATGTAACATAGCCTGAGCTGTCACGCTCAGTAACAGAGGCTAAAGAGACAGCTGAGCTCTGAGTTATCTTCATCTATCTAAGAGACACTGCTCCTATTCCCTTTTCACACTGAGGCACACAAAACTACACTGTAGACCTGACAAATCTGTCCTCTCTCATTTAATCACACCAGAGAAGCCTTATAATCCTGTCCCATGTAAATCAAAAACTAATTTAGCCTGAAATGAAAACGGAGCACGACATCATGAATTAAATCTTTTGCAGGGACTCGATGTGTTGGGATATCGGAGAAGTAACTGCGATTTTGGTTGATTCTGTCTGCTTTTGCAGGTGCTGTTTCCAAACTACTAATGGAGAAAAGTGGGTCAAACAACACTGACAAAAAACCCACCCACACAAAAAACATCAGGCTATTGTACAGTTTAAAATTTAGAGTGTGCAGAGAAAGTAATTTTAGTAAATTTAGAGTGTGCAGAGAGAATGAAAGCTTATTGGATTTGGGTTACTAGAAAATATATTTCTTTTCTAATTATTTCTTATTATTTTCAAAGAGAAAAAGGAAGCCCTACTGTAATCACTTGTAAGAGTTTAAAACTAACCGAGAATAAACCTTGTTTCCCTGCAGGGTCTGGTATCCCAGAGATGAAGACCATCTTGCGAGGAGTGGTGTTAAAAGAATACCTCACCTTCAAAACGTTTGTGGCCAAAGTCATCGGTCTTACTTGTGCTCTGGGCAGTGGCATGCCTTTGGGCAAAGAGGTAAGACGCTCTGTGTACGGTCCAAGTTTACTAAAAAGGAAAGACGTGGTGACTCACAGGACACACTTTGTTTAATCAATGGCTCAATCAATATATGTCTTGTGAGATAAAGAAGAAGTGGACATAAAGTATGTAGGACCGCTGAGGGATAAAGGGAAGAGTCTACATTAGAGGAATAAGATGTATTTTTATAACCCTAACTGGAAAAGGCAAAAGAACTGGGACAGTAATTTAACAAGAACAAGACTATTTTCTAACTGTACTGCACACAAGAATGAACACTGGACAAACATAACGTTGCATTTTCCACACTTCCCCTCGTTCTCTTTGCTGCATTTGGTGGAAGAAATGTCGAGTAAAACCTCCAGAATAAGCATTGTCAGCCCTTCTATGGTCCAATTAAAAATGTACTCATCTTCTGATAGGTTTTTACCATCTTCCCACTTTGTCCCACATTAGATGACAAAACATAAATTAACATGAATCTAGTTTTGATTGACAATATGAATAGTTTTGACTGTTCCCTTTTCTATTACTGCAGACTGTTGGACATCTTCATGCGTGGGCAGTGCTAGCAACATTCAAGTGCTGTCCAATATGCATTTGTCATGTTTTTTGTTCTTTGCTCACAGTTTGAGTGACTGACTGTTTTATCACCATCAATCTCTGTTCAGAACACCAGCTGTCTACAGCATCACTTCACATCATTATTAGTCATCACAAACCAGTGTGGGACAAAGTAAAGTGTAGGAGCCCTCTTTTAGTGGCTTGTCATAATTCTGGCCTCAATATGTGTAACTTAGTGCAATGTAACTCCAGCCAAGCAGAAACTGTAACATAAAGTCTCCGTTTTTACCAGCATCATAGATCGTCATATTTTGTTTTGTTGGTAATCTTCCACTCAAGAATAGCTTTATGGTAGAACAGAATGTAGGAAATGACCTTGAATGACCTCAAACTGCTCAAATAAGGACCAACAAGACTTTAACCTGAACCAATTGTAAAACAGGAGAGGGTTACCTAAAAACTGTGTCAAGAGGATACAATGGAGAAAGTCCACTGCAGTCATCTCTAATCACATTACCACTTGTTAATTCAAACGGTTTCATGAATTGCAAATGATTCATAAACTTACAAAGTGCTAATGTTGCTGGGTTCCTCTTGTGAGTAAGGATCTGGAGGATGTGACGGAGGGAATCCCATTGGAAGGGGGAAAAGTGTTTTGGAGAATTTCAATCCCAGTATTTTGTAGCTGCGCAGATGTAAAATCATCTGCATTTGTTTGTTTTGGCACTAGTGAACATGTGGTGTGCATATAAAATGAAGAATAATTTATCATTTTCAAGCCTTTAAGCAAAAACAGTGTTGCAGGTAAGTGGCATTCTCGAGAGACCAGTTCGCCCGAAGATATTCTTGGCAATATGTTCTGGTACCGTCTCTTATTCCTGCCTCGGGCCTTACCACTGCAGCAGTCCACCCTGCTTCAGCGCCGTTAACTTTCTATCACTTTTTGGAGGTTCTCACTCCTAATCCTGTCAGTTCCACTTTAAACTTCCTCTGAATTTTAATTTCCACTACACTCTGATCAGCACGTCCCGATTTTAACACCACAAAAACGCTTCTGGTTCCAATAACCATTAACTAGATATTGCTAAAGAGATTCGTAAATTGTGGTCTGCATTAGTTAGATGTCTTTTCTTTGTCACCTCACAGGGACCATTTGTACACATTGCCAGTTTGTGCGCTGCTCTCCTCAGCAAGTTCATGTCTCTGTTTGGAGGGATCTATGAGGTAAGTTTCTCAACAGTACTACAAAGCTACAAAATCTTTTTCATGTCATAAGTTATTAAAGATTCAGGTGAAATGTGCACACTGACACTTTTAGTTGAACTAGGACATCCTCAAAAGTTCTTACCCACAGAAAACCTCAAAACGTTATGTAACAGAGGGTTTAGAAATGGAAGAGGAGCTGTACAAATGATGTTTTGATGTTTTAGCCTCTTCAGAGCCACCAATGGCATTCACAATTATTTATTCTATTTCATTTTTCTGTGTTTGTGTCATGTTTTTTATCTGGATACATAAATGGTGTGCCCACAGTCCCATAATGCAAATGTTGTCAATTTTGAAATGAATTCCTCTTATACCAAGTACAGTAAACAAGCTGTAATAAGCTGTTTCATACATGTTTAATCAGTTTATTTGTTAACAAACAGGATCTAGTTCATCTTCAAAACCTCTTTGCCTGGAGAGGGATACTGCGATTGAGAGTAAATCACAAATTCAGCAGGAAAAAAAAAACAAGATGCAGATGGAGATGAGATTTTCTCATCTTTTTCTTTCTCCTCAGCTTTTGAGTCTGTTGGGAGATTAGATAAAGTCTTATCTGTCTTTCTGAAGATGTAAGCATGTCTCTTGGGGGATGATGGCTGGGTTTGAAGAGAGTGAGAGTCCAGAGAGAGGGAGAGTTTGTGTCCAAGCCTCACAGTCCCAGTGCCGCCTCAATCATATTTTCTCAAACTAATGACGTACACTGATAACATCTGCAAATAATACATTTTAAAGCAACAATTTATTTAAGCTTATCAACATCTATGATCAGAGAATTAAATATAAAATCACCAAAAACAGCCTCCCATCATAACCACGGTGATCTATCATAACATTACAGGACAGTGGTCAGTGGTTAAACTTAATTAAACCACATACACAGACATGCTTGGAGTAGTCCAAACCGTAAAAAAATAATTACAAACAATACTACTTAAGTTACACAAGCAGAAGGGAAATTTGTAAATAACAAAAGGATCCAATAAGAGTAACAAAGTATTGAGGTATTCAAGTACAATTTACTTTTCATTTACAAATAGACTGCAATCAAATAAACTATAATCACCACCAACTGTACTCAAGTAAAAATAAAATGTGTTTCAGAAATTGTACACTACCTTCAAAACACACGTGAATGTCTGCTCTAAATGTATGTAGTTTTTTACCACCCCTGCTCGTAAATCATCCAATGCAATTGGGGGAAACTGTTGGGAGCAGTCTCTGGGACCAGACCATGATCATGAGCTAAGAGCACGGACTGGAACATTATCTGACATTGTCAATGCTTTTTTTTTTTTTAAGATGGGTGCCTCTTCTATAAGTCCCTCTTTGGCGTGAACAGCTTCACAGGCTCAAATCTCCCGCTACGCTCTCCCACCTTTACCCCGGACCCGCCATGAGTAAAAGTGTACTTTCTCTCGAGAATTTCGTGACACATGGGCATGTGTCATTCTCGATGTTTTGATGTTTTGATAGTAAGACAGTTTGTCTACATTTAAAATAAGGGGGTCTAAAACTAGTTGTTCTAGAAACACTGTTTTGGGTGTCACTAGTCGTACATACGAAGTAGCACTAGTGAGGTCAAAAAGCATCCACTAGTTGTACTACTCCTTTTGACCTTTACTAGTACAGTATATTAACAATTTCAGAATAAATACTCAAACAGCTTCCCGTAGTCCTGGCTTAAAGACTCAGAGACCGCGTTCTGAAACAAAGCTGTCACAGGCTAAAACATCCTCAAGCCAGCCTGACACAGACAACACAGGTCTGCAAGCTAACTTTGCCTCCACTATTAACACTGCCTCGGCTTGTAGCGTCAGTACACAACCTGTTGCTTATGTCCAGTTCCACTGTGAACATCCACATTGAAAACTTGAAGCAAGACTGGCCAGACTGCTGGTTAAAAAGCTTGGTTGCAATACTATCCATCTAGGTTGCGTGCAATACTATAATATATAAAATAATCTTTAATTTTTGCTGAAAAACGTATAAATTTATACTTCTGGTTACAGTTTTACAAATAAAGCAAGCATTGAAGTCTGCCTTCATGTAATATATCGCCTTTTTAAATGATTGCTAACAAAGACAATTTAGAATCCCAGCACTTTATTTTGTCCCTTTTTAAAGCACTGTGACAGTGCTAACTAAACACATTGTGATCATGCAGTACTTACAGCCCCTTAAGAGCTAATTTTGAAGCTGGTATGACCTGTTTGAGGAGGGATCACAATATGGATGATTTTTTCCATCATTCATTAACTTCAAAGCCCAAACGTTCTCAGTACACTTGTTACTTATTCTAACCCACCCACTCACAGGTGTCTTGAGATAATCACTCTAATTCCTCTTGTAATGTTATGGCTTATTTTTATTTTATTGAATTGTCCCTTCATATTAAACTGTTTGTATAAAACATTTTTCTTACAGTTAAACAGTGTCATGCCATTTCTTTATTTTTTATGTTCTTGGTGAACCTCTTAAATATCCTCCTGTGGCTCTCATCATCCTCCTTTGTCTACCTAAACCCTCCTCCCTCCCACTCAAGCAGTGTGCTGCAGTTTATAGCATATTAATGCTGAGAGTGTGTGAAGTGTCCCTCTGCACCAGTATCTGCTCCTCTCCACGGATTGAAGTACTGTACGCTAATGGAGCCTGTGGGCTGAGGGGAAACGGCTCTCGTTACTGTGCGCTACTGGATGGCCTGTGCTATATTTTTTTTCAAGTTGCATGTAAAGAAGCTCTAACCTTGAAGCAAAGCTGTTTAAATACAAACCCCAGAGTTCGTGTCATTTTGTTGTGGGTTCAAAATAACATTTCTACTGTTGACGCATGTAGACATCATTTTCTGGTCAATATTTTACCAACCTTAATTTGCTAATGGCCCTTTTTGTATACTTTTCACCCTCTTGCTGCCCAAAGGACTCTAGCCTTATATGGTCACAGGTAATTTACTCTCACCATTAACACACTTATTTTCTTAGGTTTACTTCTCATAAAACAGAACCTATTTTTAAAAAATAATAAAAGTCTTTGTTCTTAAGTAACATTGTTATATAGTGTCTGATACAAAAGAAGAGAAACCAAAAGAAAGACTTAAGAATATCACAATATCAACTTTTCTTTTGCTTTAGTTTTTATTGCCCAACAAAAACTTTACAAAAACTAAATACCCACTAAATCCAACACCAGTTGAGCTGTATCCTAAATCCTAAAAGTTTAAATCTGCTATTTTTGGGAATATTCAGGGGGTCGACGTCTATATCTGCATGTTTTTAGCAGTGTAAGCTGTTTCCTGAGGGCATGGACGTAGGAAGAGGCTGTGATAGAGATGTACAGTACGTGTCGAGCGGGCTGCTAATCACAGTCACACTTTGTCAGTTTGTTAAACCGGGATGAGCCACTCACTGTACATCTAATGCTCCCATATTGCACTCTTTTTATCGCTGCCATGCTGCTTGAAGGAAGCCAGTCTCATAGGAATGAAGGTAAGTCAGATCAGGCATGCCAGAGAGACTGCACCACTTCCCATAATGCACCATATTCTTGTGCCCTGCAGCTGTTCATTTCTTCATTCACAGCAGTTCCTCTTTTGATTAGAGATTTATTAATATTTTATAATGGAACACTGTTTGACAGTCACTTGTGGATGTTTTTTTACATTCTTTCAGCAGCACTTAAGGCCATCATTTCCTGTTTTATCTAATGCCTGTAATTGACTCATGGCAGATTGACTTTAATGTAATAATGTGTCTGTTGCAGAATGAGTCCAGAAATATAGAGATGCTGGCAGCAGCCTGTGCAGTAGGAGTAGGCTGTTGCTTTGCTGCCCCCATAGGAGGTGAGTCTTCTCAAAACAATGGTGGAGTTTTACAGGACAGTTAATCTATGTATAGACTCCTCATGTGATCCAAATCTAACTTTTATATAGCCACTTGAACATAAGTAGTCACAAAGAGTATGATCTATAGATATCAGATTCAGGCCACATTTGGCTCTGAAACTTAGGGACGAGTAATGCCCTACAGTGCAGCCTGAACTTAAACGTTCACCGAAAAAAGCACAGTCACTCTTAAGACCATCAATCTGATTCTACTAATTATTGAGTTTGGACAAATCACTGCGGAATGAATCAACATAGTTCACTGTTTTTCTAACATATATCTAATAAAGCCCATAGTTTAAAAAGTTAAACAAATTCATTGACTCAGCATGAAACTATTAATTAACTTGAATTAATGTTTATGCTTGCTTTGTGATGCCTAAATTAAATACAAATTGCACCTGATGGTGTGACTCTAAATATCGAAAGGTGCCAGGTTGTGTTAGAAATTGCCACCTGAAAACTTAAGAAGTTGTCATTGCAGCAGCTGGCTGACAGCACGACGCCTCTACTGCATAAATGGATGTTCATAAATACTCCTCGCTAACCAGTTGTTTATGTGCGGCGCAGGTGTCTTGTTCAGTATTGAGGTAACGTCCACATTCTTCGCGGTGAGAAACTACTGGAGAGGTTTCTTTGCTGCTACTTTCAGTGCCTTCATCTTCAGAGTATTGGCCGTTTGGAACAAAGATGAAGGTAAGAGTAAAAAGTCTGAAATGGGTAAAATAGTGCTCACTAACACATTGTTCATAGCAAGAACAACTCTGACAATGATCTGAATTGTTTAGCTCTTCACTCACACTATTGAATTTGTGATTGTTTGGCCATTTTTCAGAGAATATGAATAATAAAATAACCTTTTTGTCACCCATAGTTAGTGGTTGGGAAAAGCCATTTATTGTAATACAATTGTGTTTACTCTTTTTAAATCGCAATGACAACCAAAACTACCCAAATTACCCTGATTTTGGCCCGATAACATGAGTTGACACAAGTTTGAATGGCTACTAAAGGTAACCATCTTCACCTGTGATCTGTGCTTGTAATCAGTGTGTGTATAAAAGGTCAGTGAGTATCTGGGCTCCTGACAGACCCTTGCATCTTTCATCCAGTGCTGCACTGATGTTTTCTGTCTGAGTCATGGGAAAAGCAAAATAATTCTCAAATGATCTGCTGGAAAAGGTAATTGAACTGTAAAAAAAATGAAAAATAATATAAAAAGAAATTGAGACTGCATATCAGCAGTGTTTAAACTCTAATTAAGAAGAAGAAAATATCAGCCACAACTGTCAGGAAAATTGTTCGGGGTGCAAAAAAATAAAAAATAAAAATATAATTTGAGCTGAAATACGGGACGCAAAAGTGGTGTGGTTGTTTCAAGATGAACAATAAGGAGACACTTGAAGAAAATGTGCTGCATGGTCCAGAAAGCCATTATTACACAAATGCCACAAAGTATCCAGCTTTACCATCTGAGAAAATGAAGAGTCTCATCCACAACTACCACAGAAGACTTCAAGCTGTCATTGATGTTAAAGGTGGCAATAAACAGTATTAAGAACTTTTAATCAGGGTTATTTGGGTAGTTTCTGTTGTCATTATTATTTAAAGAGTAAACCCAATTGTTTGACAATAAATGGCTTCACTCAACCACTAAATATAAGTGAAAGAAAAGGTTTTGTGTTATTATTCACTCATATTCTCTGAAAAAGGGCCAAAAAATTCTGCCAGGGTATGAGCACAACTGTAATAAGCCATTGTTTACAAGACAAAGCTGTATTTCTTTTATTTCCAGGGATGCAGTGATTTTTTTAACTGTTAATAACTTTTTTCAGAAACCATCACAGCCCTGTTTAAAACCCGATTTCGACTCGACTTTCCCTTTGACCTCCAGGAGCTTCCTGCCTTTGCGGTTATTGGGTAAGTAATAAAATTATGTGTTTTTCAGAAATCTGACATTCATGTGGTCTTTCTTAACCAACAAATTAAGTATCTACAGTAAATAAATTTAAACTGCTGCTTGTAACTTTTTAAGTTTTATCTAATTAGATTAAAAAACTTTTTTATTTTCTTATGGGCTTTTATATTGACTATACAGAAATGATCCACATGTTAACTTTCTGCTACATGTCTTTATACATTTAAACCTAACCTTTACAAATATTTGGTAGGAGGACTCTCAAAAACTGGCAGTTCTGATTTGTGAAGCTTTTTTAACATAGTATTTTTTTGTGACATGATAAGGATACACAACAGGTAGATGTAAGTTTATCTGCCTGAAGTGGTTTTGATTACGCCACAAGTACAAAAGGTCCACATAAACTATTTGCAACATAAAAGCTTTGTGAGGCACACTTCTGAAGGGTACCTCTTGTATCTTTGTGAAGGTGTTACTGTTGGGTAGCCTGTGTGCCTCGCCTAACATGGATAATTTAGCAGCAACAGTTGCTTGCGCACTAGGGGATGTCTTATTTTATCCTGCCTTTGCCTCGGGGCTATAGCAGAGAATGAGACCACAGGCTCCTTGAAGGAGGCTGCTGCAGCGATGGGAGGGGTACGCTCTCTTCCAAAACCAATCCTTTTCTTTTGAATAAGCTCACAATCTCTTTTCTGAAGACTATCCCTTGCTTACGCTCTTTCTCATGTTTAATTCTCTGTACTTGGCAGTTTCTCTGTGTGGAGGTGTTATCGCCCACTGCTGCGTCAGTGACATTACACTTAGCTCTGCCTCCAGAGAAGAAGCAGCATCTTAGCCCGAGTTTGTCGGTGCTGCATTGTGCGCATGGGCCGGTACAATAAAGTGCTTTAGCGTACTCTCCATCTCCCCTGTGCCAATAGCTGTCAAGCTGAGAAAGTCGGTCAGTGTCTCAGTCAAGTAGGCCAGGAAGACTTTGTTCTAAGCAGCTGCCTCCAAGGGCATGTCTTTGACTTACTGTTTACACCTTCAGGCTTTAGATATAATGCTCACAGGGAAGCACAAGGAGGCCACAGCACAACCTGGTTCCTGCACATATCACTCATACTAGGATACATCCCTGGAATATTGGTGTCTATGAATACTAATTTTGTTGCAGTGAGGACAATGAGGGCAACTTTCCCAAATAAATTCTGAAATGTCTTTATGTATCACAGCTTGTTTTAAAAGCACCTTTAAACTTAAAAGACAGCATTCTAAACAATATTGTCTTAACATCGTCTACCAAAAATTACACTTCCACCTGTCTAGTTTTTATTTTTTTATTTTTTTGGGGGCAATTTCAGGGATTTCCTCACTCTCTGATAAACATTCGCTTGAAGATAATTTTAATCATTTTTAATCAGTCCAACCACTTAAAACTGGTTTCTTTTACTTTTAGTGTCAACAAGTGGACCTTTTGGACAAATTCACATTTTCTGGTTCAAATCCCAAGATATTGAAAATAGCTGAAAATACTTTTTAACTAATGCTTTGCTCACATTACATTATAAAGAGAAAACCAAATACATTTTTTTAGTTGTTGATGCAAACATGCACTTCATGCAGTGTTTTCCCAGCTGCACCATGGGGAGGAGGGGGCGTGGGGGGGTGGAGGTAAAGTCTCCCTCATCATCTCGCTCATTATTTATTCAGCGGTATTTGATGAGATTAATAATGCATTGACATAAATTTATAAGCATTACAGTGTCTACGTAGCTGTCTGAGCCTATTCTTCCACGATGTACCTTTCCTTCCCTCATACTTTCATACAGCAGACTCCCACTGTGCTTTTTAACACATGCTTATGTAAACCTCTTTGCTGCCTTGTCTCTTACGCCCCCTCACTTTCCTTTAGTATGCCTCGATGTTTTTTCTACGCTCCTGCTTTCCTTGAGCGGCAATGCTTCTCGTCTAAATCAAAATCTTTGTTTTTGTCCCCGTTCCTTGATGTTGACTTTATCCCTCCTACGTGTCTTTTTCATTTTCTCTCTTTGCTTTTTGAATAGGAAATCTGCATGTGTATATCTTGGAGGATTATATGAGAGATTAACGCATTTGTGTCTTTCAGCATTGCCAGTGGTTTTGGTGGGGCATTGTTTGTCTACCTGAACCGACTGATTGTCCAGTTCATCAGAAAACAGAAGGCCATCAATAAATTCCTCATGAAAAAGTGAGTTCAACACGATCTGGAGACGGTTAGTTGTGGTTCTTCATCCAACTTGACATGTGGAGTTGGTGCTTTTGAGGGCTTTCTAGCTCTGTTCAGGGCATACATTATAATGAATCTTAAATAATCAAATCAAAAGAGGCTTATTACTGCAGGTGTAAATGTACTTGCACTTACAGGAGCAAATGGCTAACATGGTAAAGACTTGACACACTGACATGCTTAAGCTGTTTAATTTTGTCTGTAATCAACTGTAATCTATATCATGCGTCAGTGGCATCGTGCATTTGATGTGCACCAGTGTCAACAAAGCAGGTCATGTGACAGTACTAACCAGGGGGATAATCAAAGCTGTCACTCAGGAAGACGCATATTAATGACAAATCTGAACAGAACCTAAGGTTTGTTCTTTAATTTGTCCAAAAT
Source organism: Neodontobutis hainanensis (assembly GCA_024349245.1). Taxonomy (NCBI): domain Eukaryota; kingdom Metazoa; phylum Chordata; class Actinopteri; order Gobiiformes; family Odontobutidae; genus Neodontobutis; species Neodontobutis hainanensis. The sequence goes on from JALDNG010000020.1 coordinate 4,371,970, forward strand.
TGCTTGCCTAACATTCTGTATATTTCCCCTCTGCCCAGGCGCCTCCTGTACCCTGCACTGGTCACTTTACTTATTTCTACTCTGACGTTTCCCCCTGGCTTTGGACAGTTCATGGCTGGCAAGGTAGCCTCCCTTTTCATTCAAAATGTAAAATGTACTGCTCTCTTTGGTAACATAAATTTAATCACAGGCTTGTTTTAAAGTATGAACCCTGATTGAATTTATTCAGATTTAATGGAGTTGTACTAACCTTTAATTTGCCGTGTGCTGGTTTAAATGAGTTTATTCTGTGTATCATCTGTGTGGCTCCGAGACTAAGATGCTGTCTGTTTGCTTCAGGGATGACTCATATCACTAATTTCTCTCCAATTATAGACCTTTCGTCTGTCTAATTATGAGAATTAAACGAGAAATACTATCCTCAGGCCCTACACAAACATCCTTCTTCTTGTTTCCTAATGACAGGTTGAGTCAGGCCTCAGAAAGGTCACCTCTGCAGGCACAAAAGCACAAATACATGTTCTATATCTAGACTCTTTTTTTTTTTTTTTTCTTGCTTGCATACTCCAACGTCATAATTTTCTTGGTGGCTGTGGAAAATATATGCAGTGACGCCTGTGGCTGTTGCAGTTTTAAAACCTGTCTTCTGACAATCGGACAATCGCCTCTCTATCTGAAATCTCCACTCACATCTCTTAATACATTTCCAGGACATCATCTTCTCGTTCTTCATGCTGTTGACTCTTTGAAGTATGTTCAATCCCAAGAAGATGAATATTTTATCAGTGGGACAAATAGAAGTCAAAAGCACAACTGTTCTTATTTATAAGGGGGTGTACTTAAATGTTAGGGAATATGCTTGTCAAAGAGGTCAACACACTTTACTATTAGATTTATTTTCAGAGTTAATCATATTCTATTTTTCAAGATTGACCGTTTCCATTATTTAAATATTTCACTCTGATTAATCACACACTCTTTTGCTTGTGTCCTGTTTACAGTTCATTCATCCATCATTTTCTACAGCTTAGTCCCATTTACAGTGGGAACCATTGACAAAAGATCACAAACACATTTTAGGCTGTTAACTAAGTAACATTGCCAGTGTTTTTAAAGTTTGTATTTGCTTTGTTTTGTTTCATGAGCTAACTATGTGCATTCAGATGAAATATCTGTTTTAATTCCAAGGAAATGTAATTTAAATGATTTCCCTATTTGTTGCTCAAAGCTGACCCAGAAAGAGTCTCTGGTCACATTACTGGACAATCGGACTTGGGCCAAACAGGGCATTGCTGAGGAGTTCGACTACATCGGACACTCTCAGGCCTGGAAGCATCCGCAGGTCAATGTGTTCGTCACTCTGGTCCTCTTTATTGTCATGAAGGTAAGGACAATTTGGATTACATCAGATTGTGTGGTACGGCCTGTGAAGTTTATATATTGCTGACAAAACATTGTCATAAAGATGAATTGAAACTGCATAATTTAGAAACTGAACCACGGCTAATGGGAAAGCATTGATGCTTAGCCCACCTGCTGTCATTACTGCTTGGCATAAAGGAAGAAACGGCAGTATTCACAAACAATAGCTCATCTCCCTCTTACTGTGTTACAAAATAATTTAAAGTTATGGCAGATCTCAAAATGAAAACTGTAGAGAGATGTATACAGGTTCTTTTCAGGCTTCTGTCAAATCAAAAAGGTCAATTTAATGGAAGGGGTTCATAATTTTTTTTGGAATGACAGTGAGTACGTGAGGAGAATGTATTATGTCAAACCACAAAAAGGGAAAATATCTTTAAAATGCTGCCCAAAGAAATCTTCTCATGTGATTTAACCCCATCAATAAATATCCTGTCTTTTTTGACAAAGTTATGGGAAGAGGCCAAGTATATGCCTCAGGAAGTTGCAGTCTCTGGTTTTTATTTAACCCCTATTCATTTTGATGGCCCTGTTCTTCTAAAATAAAATGTACTTTGCAATACTGAAGCCAAAACCTCCCTCCTTCTCCATCGAGGACGTGAAGTGTGAGTTGGAACAAACGGAATAGTGGGTTGTGTGAGTTGTATTCAACATAATTGGAATGAACTGTTGTAAAAAAAATGTTTAGCTCTCTCTAAGTTGCATTCTCCAATAGTTTTCATGACTTGAAGCAGTCTTTTTACAGCAAAAATTACACCATTTGCTCAAGGGACAAATGTAGCGAGCAGAACACCTACTCGAGTAAAATGACAATCCAACACTTGAGAGGCTCCAGTGTCAAAGTTATGCAAGCAGACAAGTGCTGCTATGACAGTCTGTGCTAATGTAGACATGGACTCATTGTCCTTTTTTTTTTTATTTATTTTTTTTTTTTTTCCTCTTTGTCTTGATAAGTAGCTACAAAATTCACTTTTTCCTAACGAAACCTCTAAGCTTGAATCCCATTTCGCTCTGTGTGTCCTCCGGTGAAATACTGTGATGGCTATAAGCACAGCCTGTTTTTATGTGACGTCCACTGAGCGTAATTAAATATGCAGTAGGGTGTACTCATCTCCTGTTGTGACAGATCTTGAAGGAGAGTGTACTTTTCTAAGTTTAATTGGCCCACCTTCACAAATCTCTATCTATCTATGGACTTGTGCCTCACACAGCCGTCTCATATGACACACACTACGTTCAGATAGAGAGGCTGTATTGACTCTTTTACAATCTTCTTTGTTGGATTATTCCTGGTGATTTTAAAGCACCCTTTTCTGCTCTGTAATGAATGCTTCTTAATGTGGTATCCATCATCTGAAGATGCACAGAAAGACTCACTCCTTCTGCTGAAGTTTGTGTGTCGTGCAAGTATGTCTCTTCTCACTGGTCAGAAAATCAACCTGCTACAATGGCTAAAAGTAGGTTGCTAAAAGTGTTGCTTTTTGGTTGGATAGGACAAACAAGGATACATTTATAAGATTAAACCATGGTCTGATTGTAGGTTAGGTGATCAGAACTGTTTATTGGTAAGGCTGTAACACAACCAACTAATTGACGTTAAATCTTAGTTTATGTCATTTTAAAAAGAATTTTACTAAATTCTTTTAATTAAATCAAAAACTGTTGAGTTAACACAGCTTTTGGAAACATCTATTGCTTTTTCCCGAGGCGCTGTTAAGAAGTGTAGTTTGAACACACAATAAAACCCACAAACCTAAACAGTTTTTAGGTGAAGCTATTTAAAGCAGTCCTCATTATGCACATCAGCAGCTTCACGAGTTTATTAATACAGGTGAGTGCACATACTCCTGTCTGATATGTGTGTGTGTGACAGAGAGCTGGTCCTACTGTGATTGGACTGGGAGTTGACAAAGGGCCCCTGAGGGTCCCTCGAGTCCCCGAGGCGATAGACTGTCCTCTGAATGTGTCACACTCACAGACACAGGGTTCCCAGGAGACTGACAAATAAAATGGAGTATACGCGTCTTGGATTCTGCGTCACAACTTATACCCTTGACCCCACTGTCACTCGGCATGGGCTTTGTCTCGTTTCATTCAGTACGGCCTCTTTAGTCATTTTAAAGAAGTAAAAAAACAAAAAAACGTTAATCTTAGTAAACTCTAATACGTTTAGATAATGTTTTACACCAATAGCAATAACCATTTGGCCCACGATCCAGGGGTTCCATGTGATTCTTATATTTACAAGCGTTGAGTCACAAAATTAAAACTTAACAACTAACATGTTTGGGCAGTTCTCTTTTAAGTTCTCTGCAATTCCTTTAAATAGACATCAGACATATAGAATTATTTGCGTTTACATAGTGTTTTAAACATCAACAAATAAATATAGCATATTGTCCAATTGGACAATCTGCAGTTACTTTAAACTATCCATTAAAAACTTTAAAATAATTGGATGAAAACCAAGTGAGACATTTGTAAACACCACACTAACTATGTTGCATTTATTTACATCTCTTAAATGATAAAATGTGAAATACTAATGGAGACAACCTGTTTCTAGGATTTACTGATGAAATATGAGTAACATGTATTAATTCAGAATAATTCCTCTCTTCATCTAAAATAGTTTAAGCCCTGGAGCAGTGCTATAATACGTATATTAGCCTAATTAAAATCATGCCACAGTCAGAATTTATGTGCTTCATTAGCTACATATTAATAGGGTTTATTGCAGGGGTGTTTCAGGTTGAAGTCCACTTCTTCTTTGATCCATTTATCCAAGCAGCATGTTTAAAACCAACACCAAAGAGGCTCCTTCTCTCGCTGCAGGTTTACCCACATTTTTAAGGTCATGCTTTCTGATGGCTGTGCTCTACCTCTGAGACATATACTTAGTAGATTGCATTAGATTAGATGAGATGAAAATTTTATGATTCCTCAGGGGAAGTGAGTCGGTCCTGCTCCTAGGAACGTGATACACTGATGGCCAGGAGGACATAAATATAGTAAATAATGGCTGTTGAAATAAGCCTTAAGCTATGGATTACCCATCAATCATCTGTCAATGGGACACTCCTGCCAGGCACGTCAAGTGGAGAAACCCATCTCACTGCTTTTACTACCGTCAGTTTATAACAGTCTTGTATTACACTGAAGACTGTAAAATACATCGCAACTTGAGTTTAATTGAGGTTAACAGTTGTTGGAAATGCATTATCTCATGAGTCATTCATGTTAGAGTATGTTGTTGATCTTTTAAAGATCAATCATAGCTGTATCACAGGCGTCTTCAACAGGAATCCCACCCCAGAAAACCATGAACTATGGGAAATATTTAGTCATGGAAAACGTTCAAATTGTTTAGTTGTTATGGAAATCATTTATATTGTCCTGGACAACATTTTTAGTCCATTTTGACCAAATGCAATTTGTTTGAAACTCAAAGGGCTGTTGGATAAATTATATAACATCACGTCTTTGTTTTTCAAGTGATGTTTAAACGAAAGCAGAGACGGATTATTCAGAACAATTTAGGTTAATGTCATAAAATAAAGAAATAAAACCTGCCTAAAACTAGATGATCACTAATAAAAAAGTTCTTTATAAAATAAGTAAGTGACGCACTGTTGATCCCTACCTTTCAACAAATTAAGTTATTTAATCAATTACACTAATAGTTAATTATAACAAGAAACTATAGGAGTAAATTAATAAACCATTCTGAGACCACAATTCTTTTTTCGGCTTTAACTACTAGTCGCTTATTTTAGTATTTGGCACAGATATTCAAGTGAAAATGAAATATTATGGGGCATTACTTTTAAGCTGACCTGTAAGTTTAATGGTTTTCATGTTTCAAGTTTGCCAGATGGGGACCTCAGATGTGTCGTCTTAAGACAATAAAGGGCATAGCTGCCACAGTGAAGTCTGCTGTACAATGTGAAGGCTGTGAAGGAAACGTGTGCAGTGTTCTTCCTGTCACGCTCACCTGTTTGTGACTGTGCCCTGCTGCGTTAACAAACAGCCGGTTCACATGATGCTGTCAGGCAAAGGAAGGAGCCCTGCTGGAAACGCATCTTAAAAGACTCCTCCTTTTTTGGATAGGAGCGATGCAAGAATTTTTTTTTTTTGTTTTGTTTTGTTTTTACCATCTGTGTTTCATTATGAAATACATCCGGCTTTGTCTTTTAATGTCATTAGCAGCTGGCTATTATATCTGCTAGAGAACAAACATTCGATGACGTGTGGGAAGTAGGAACAATGAGGCTTAAAAACGTGTTCTCTGTTGGCATCAGGTCAGATCAAATATTATGAATTGCATAATCTTTTTATTTGATTACAGATAATATTAGATTCTGTTAATAGTTTGGAAAATATCTTAGCAATTATATATAACCTCCTTCTGCAGCTAGTCACTCTGCCGCTTTAGTTGGTTAAGTCTCACTTACTCTGTCTTTTTGCCAAACTGTGAATTTTGGAAAAAAGTGTGACAACTGGTCCCACTGCCCGTCAGGGTCTCCGACGCTCCTACACCGAGTTGTCATACGAGATCTTGGTCTCTGATAAAGCTAAGCCCCATGTTATGAGTTCCTAGATTCTTAAAACCCCCCCTGCTCTTATGAAAGTGCTGCTTTACTGAAAGATAAAACCAGAAAGTCTCTTAGATTATTCCTGTGGCGGTCTTACTTTCCCCATAGGCCCTATTTTGTGTTTTCACTGAGCTGTGTGTGAATGTGTGTTACACTCTGGCACCCGGCAGCGTTTCAGCTCCACTTGTCACCGAGGCACTGTCGTGGTGTGAGCGTGGGACTGTGAACACCTACGCCCGTATGTGTGTGCAGAACAGGGTGCGAAAACAGCAGCGGTGTAGGGTTACACAAGATCCATTACTGCGCTGTGGCAGCCAGCCTTAATTACCGCTAACTTTAGACGCAGCACAAGGAGAGGGGGGTAAACGGGCGGCACGGATCGGAGACAGCGCAATGAGTATAATTAAAAGTCTATTTGAAACCAGATTATTACATTGATGAAGTTTGCATAATGGCTTTCGTAACACTTTATTCCATATGTCTTATTGCATTTACTTTCTATTTATTGTATTTATTATTGCAACACTAGCACTGCTCAAAAGAGTGGACAATATAATAAGAGCACAGAGTTATGTCTGTGAAGGTTCTCATTCATCCAGGACATCTTGAAGAAAAGGTTTGAGTAAAAGCATCTGAACTAAGTTTTCAAGGTAAAGACGTTTTGTCTCTAATTCCAATCATTTCTGAGTTCAACTGGTAAGAGAGATGAACTTATATCTCTAACGGGAGGAGTTTAACCTGAAACCAAACCTGATGGACCAGGTTGTTCTGTTCTCACCGCAGAGCACAGAGTTAGTGAAGTTTGGAGAAATGGTCTGAATTCTCTCAGTCACTGTCAGTCACTGCTCAGTCGTGATTTTCTCATCATCATCATTTAGTTTCATAATGGATAACTTTCAAATCACAAATGTCCAATTCTGTTCAATACAATTTGTCAAATTTTATACAATTTGTGGAAATAGTAGCAGAAAAAACTTGCCACTCGAGAGTTTAAGTCTGATATAATATTCACACTATACATTAATGAAACAATTTACATAAAAGTAGTCCATTGTCCACATTGAACTCAGTTTCCCATGGCCCTCCACAGAGCTTTATTTATTAACAAAAATTGTCATAAATGTAAAGCTCCAACCCCAACAGTAATTTGGTTATGTATATCTATATATCAAGGGCCTCTTGTGAAGTTATTCACTAATAAAGTTGAAATAAGGTGAACTCCCCTCAGTTCACTCTGACATGATTTTTATTTCTATTGATATTAAATAATTTCTGTCAAAGCTATTGGTGCAGCCCTTTTCTCTGCCAGACTACCCAACCTTTGAGATTCATATCTTTTAAGCTCTCAACACATACACCTTCGCTGAAGTTACTGCCAGCACATTGTCAGTGATGACATTTTCCTTTTTGTTTGTCCTTCCTAATTAGCCATCTTTTCAGCTCGTCTGGAACAACGTCAGCCAATCGGCACAGAGCGCTTATTACCCGAGGTTTATTTCAGGGTCTTTGCCAATTGAGAAGTGAAAGTGACAGTTTAATCTAACCTCTGCAATAAGCTGCGCGTGGCTGCCTCCTCAGCGCTGATAGACGATTGCACTGGGCTATCATATGGGAGCACGCAGAATGCTACTCTGAAGATAATGGAAATGCCACCATGCTCTTTCTCTTATGGCTTTTCTTTCTTTGTCATTTTGGTACATCTTAGTTCTGGATGTCAGCCCTGGCCACCACCATTCCCGTGCCCTGCGGAGCATTCATGCCAGTGTTTGTCATTGGTAAGCGGCAGCAACTGTCACTGAGTGTTAAGTCATTACACAATGTTGTATTTAATAATTACATCAATCAACATCCACAGAACAGTTTAGTCCCTTTTTTCTTTGTCTCATTTTGTTTTGTATGATCAAAAGCAAATTATCGGCCATTTGGTGTCTAGAAACCACAGAAGTGACTGGGTTTGCTCTTGTCTTTGTTTATTCTAGGGGCAGCTTTTGGTCGTCTGGTTGGCGAGAGCATGGCAGCCTGGTTCCCAGATGGCATTAACATGGACGGTATCATCTACCCCATAGTGCCAGGAGGATACGCTGTCGTGGGTACGATAAGATAATACGTTTTTGATATCACAACTGAGAATTGTACAAGCACTCTGGCCTTATTAGATGTTTTCAGAAGATGATTATGCACTTAAATGCACTCTTTTATCGACAGTGTCACATGACGCACAGAGCATTTGGTAGTTATAGGTAGCTATATTGGATATTCCACTACCATTTAAAATATATTTTAACCTGAGCACGTACTAATACAAATACAAAAGAGGCACTTAATATTTATGAACCATACACACATGTCATTTTGCAGTTTTTGAGCCTGTAGCGTTAAACTTTTTTTTTTTTTTTTTACTCTACTTTTTTCTTTATAATGTACTGTAGAATATGTCCAAAGGGCACTGTATAAGGAAAATGGGGAACAATGACTTGTACTGCAGTGAGAACTCTTATGGCAGAATCTTAGGAGAACAATAGGTATGACAATAAGCAATAAGCAATCTGAAGTTAATTTTGACTCTGCTCTCAGCCACAATAAACACTTGACACACAACACACATTTGTGTTGAATCTCAGCATTTGTCCCTGTTCCTGACCCACACTCCTTGTCCTCTATCCCTGTAGAAGTCCTGTGTAATGAGATTCGGTGTTGTGATTCCCTGTGCTGAGCTACTTGTTGACAGCTGTGCTGATTAAACCACAGTTACAGGCTGGCAGCAGCTGTTTATTGGACTGCTGATGTTGTTATGTTGTACATTGTAGCTGATGACTCAGCCCTTTACAAACTCGACACTCTGAAGAGCATCTTTCATCTGGAAGCGGAGCTTGCTTTAAGCACTAAATGTCAGGATCGGGAAGGGAAGACGGGCTTAATTAAAATACAGGAAAGAACAATGGTTTCACAGTTACCGTTATGCACCACCCATTTCTTCTGAATTGATTATATGCTTTCATTCGGGTGCAGTTTTTTCTCCGGTGTTCATCTTATTCTGCTCTATTGAGCTCATCTATTTTCTCTATTCAGTAATCACTTTGTCCCATGCTTCTCCAGCTGCTTTTATATTGCCATTTCTGCTTTTTTTTTTGAGGGGTGAGAAGAGTTGGAAATATTGAAGTTCCTTGGGATTGAATTAAGTGAAAGTTGACTTCTGCTCTATGGGTTAAGAAGAAGAATTGACCAAAGCTTGTGGAGCAGAATGTGAATATTATATATTTTTATTGTTCCAAAAACACATCAGACTGAGTCTAACGCATACTCGGTTCCGTATTATTTCCTGTCATAGTCATTAAGCAGCTTTATGTTGACATTAGATCCTGGTTGTTTTTTTAATGTGTGCTTTTAAACCAATATAACATGCTGAATTTATCCTTAGCATCCTCACTATTCCTTGGGTTTAGGAACACTGACTATTGACAATCATGCAAACATTAGTTTTTGTGCCTTGTCATATTCCCCTGGTAATTCTCAGCCTTCACACTTTTGTGTTCAAATTACCTTTTTAAGATGAGTTTTCTCCACAATTCTGTTTTAAAATGAAACCTCTACTGTAGTATTCAGTTGACATACATACTTTCTGTCATTCCTTTACTTCACATAAAGAGCATTGTAACCTTGAAAGTACTTTTTAACCCCATCAGGGCTGATGAACTGATATGGCTTATATTTCTGTCTTTATTCATTTTTCTTGACCAGTCAGACTGGTCAATTTATGCAAGACGGAGTAAAATAAATGATCTGTACTGCTTCTCTCATGTCCCTCTTGCTCACCCTGTTGTACTCACTCCTCACCCATAGGTGCAGCTGCCTTGTCAGGAGCGGTCACTCACACAGTTTCCACTGCGGTCATCGTGTTTGAGCTGACTGGACAGATCTCTCACATTCTGCCTGTGATGATAGCAGTTATCCTGGCCAACGCTGTGGCCCAGGCCCTGCAGCCCTCTCTGTATGACTCCATCATCAGGATCAAGAAGCTGCCTTACCTCCCCGAGCTGGGCTGGGGGCACCACGAGTATGTACAGCGTGCAGCATCTTGACACTAGAGGGCATTTTTCTAAGTGCAGTTAGTGATGTGTAGTACCTCTGCTGTGAATCAAATAAAGGATAATCGGGAAGAAAGTTTTAGTTTAATTACAGAACAAAGATTAAATGAAAAAGCAAGAATCTTTTAATGTACTTTTTTTTTTTTTTATACCAATTTTTCCAAAAAGAGTACGAGTACTTTTGAAAATTGAATATTCACCAAAACCGAGTACAACTAATGAACCATTCACAGATTTTATGTTGATTTTTCAGTTTTATTTGTGATTTGTTTTAAATGAGACACTTTAAATATAATTTGATTTTACCATACAGCTAGCCTTATGTTAAACCATTGGTCATTTACAAAAATACCTCAACAGAACTTACCTGAAATCATTTTGTATTTGTATTATGGATGGTTGTAGACTTATTCTACAAGTCTACAACCATCCATAATACAAATACAAAATGATTTCAGGTAAGTGCTGTTGAGGTACTTTTGTAAAGGACCAAAGTGTTCCTGGTGTACGGCCAGTTAAATCCTCCACCTCCAGTACAACTTGAGCTTAGCCACTTTCTCAAATCATCCTAACATTTCTAAACAGCTGAAACATTACGACTGGACTGCACTGTGCTATCTGCTTTAGTCACTGATGCAGTTACATCTTTAAATCACCAAAGGAAGAAGTCTTTTTATGGGCATCAGCAGGATTCCACTAAAAAGCATAAACCACACATCAGTAGAGACAATAAAACCTAGTGTACATTGTGCGACGCTGCATGAAACTGCTTGGTGCAAAGGCATTAAACAAAGGCAGAGGCCACCTAAATCCCTGAAGTTAGCAACATTTTTACATGTTTACTTGCAAACATTTTTGCAACTTTTTCTCGTGGAGTCAGCAAGCCCAGTCCACCTAGATTTTTATCAAATTCAGCAAATGTTTCCTTGGGGTCTACTTAGTCTGTTCTGTGTATCCAAAAAAGTTAAGATAAACACAGGCTTAGCTTTGGAAAATGTGTTTTACTGGCAGAGCATATTAAACTAACTACATATTGTGCTATCATTTATTTTTGTTGCCTAATGGTCAGTGTAAAATGTTTTTTAATTATCTTCCATTGTAATTTCATATCATCTACGTAGGACTGAATTGAATAACCGTTGTGCTCTGGTAACCCTCACATAAACACTTCATTTAATTGTTTGGAACAGCTCATTGTTATGGATGTTGGCACATCATTAAGTGAAAATACGAGTTCACATGCAGCATTCACAAATCGGGAGTAATGAGGGAAAAAAAATGTCACTTCATCCTCCATCTGTTCATCAATTTGTGCAGCCGTCTCCCAAAGAGTTCTCTGTCATTGGAACCTAGTTACTTCACACTGTCCACCTCAGAGTCTCACTCCATTCTTTTTTTTTTACTCTTGTCATCTGTGACAACCTAATTGTAGCTTCTTACACTTCATTATTTCTCTGTTTTGGATTGTTTAATAGTGATATAAATATAAACCCACAACTGGCTGGTCCCACAAGTGCTATCCTGTCACATAAGCAAAAATAAGGAGGTAGTACGGCATAAACTGCTACAACATTTCAAAGGGGTGACAGTTTAGTCCATAGACTATATTGTTCATACACCATATTAAGTGGTCTTAGCAACTTATTCTCTACAGTGTACTCTAGGAAATATATTTGCAGAAGTAGACAGGACTCTGTACAACTTTATAGACTGTCCGTTTAATATAGAATATTATTGAAGACAAAATACAGTACATTATTTCTTTAACTTCAATCAAATCACTTTCTGTTAATCAGAAACCCAAACTTTCCAAAAGTTTGTTGACGCAGCGATGATTGAGCAAGTGTCAGAAGCCTGAGTGTGTTTGTTTTTCGTTGCATTTCGATCAGGACATAACCATCTATCATCAACATACATCACATTATCTCAGCATAATGACAGCATTTCAGAAAGTTTCAGAAGCATAAAAAATGATTGAGGAAGTGTCATGAAAGCTGTTTGTGTGGAAACAGCCTCACCAACCAACAAACGCACAAAGAAAATGTAATCTTGACTCATCTATATTTAATGACACACAGCTCTATGAAGTGTGCAGAAAGATGCTGTTTCGCTCCATCTTTCATTCACTTTTTACCTTTTTATTTCTGGAAGCCTGTGTTATATTACTGCTGCATATTAAAGCCAAGCAGGCATCTGAGGAAAGGGGGAAATGAGATGCTGTCGCCTGGCCCCCTCCAAGGTTTTATTTTATTTTATTATTTTTTTTCAAAACTGGAAATGATCCATCTCACACCCACACACGCGTCCACCCACCTCCCCATGCACACTGGTACAGCAGCACTTGTGTAACTACAGCCTTGTCATGGACACACACACACACACACACACACACACACACTCGGATGTATTCGCCCACGCCAATATGGTGGAAGTCTGATTTAGCTGCTCTTTGTGCTGCATTTGCAGGGGCGTTTTACCAGCGAGTGTAGACAGTGCACAGGCCCATTAAATAGACAGGATATAGAGGGTCTGAGCATGCCCTTGGGTTTTGAACTATCTTCTTGCTAATATATCTTGCAAATGTAATAAAACAACACAGAAAAAGATGGAAAAAGTAAAAAGAACAAAATGAAAACGCCAAGGACTCCAAAACAATTTAAGATTAAACCAGGATTTAAATAGAACCCATCTGAGACTAACTTTAAACACACTTTCCTTCTTCAGAAGAATAAACCCTAATGAACAAGAAAACAAAAAAACATTGACAGAATTAAAAAAAATGATAAATAATTGCACATATACAGAACAAACAGAATCAAAGTGGTACTAAAAAGAGTAAAACGATATTCCGAACTCGGATCAATAAACTAAAGTCCAAATTTCCAGGGCAGTGCTTTAAACAAACCTTTGATTGGCTGAGAGCTACACTCAAACTGTGAATTACAAAATTACAGATACATACCTCCACATTGTTCTGGATGTTGAATAAAAAAGATGTGTGGCAATGAATTTATATTTGCATAAAACATCTGCATAATATGTATTTTTTTAAAGCGATGGAGGGACACAAACAGAACCAATTAGCACTAAAAGGAACAAAACTCATTAAAAACAACAACGGGGACCATCCTCTTCACAATGTAACAGGGCAACATTCAGCAGCAAGTGGATGTTTAGGAACAATGCACTGCAGGATAGACCTCCTCAGGAACTCATTTGTCCCCACCGTCATTAGGCTTTCATACCCCTCAGCCTCTGGCAGATGAAAAAGGGAGAAGGAGAGTCTAAATAAATTGTTGTATTTTATTCCTTCACTGGGGCCCATCATAGCTTATGTCACTGCATCAATCACATATGACCACCATTCATATCTGACCACATGCCACTTATCAAAGCTCATCCGTCCATTGTCAGTGCTGGAGCAGCATTTAAAACTGTCAGTGTGGGAACAATTACATGACCTCATAACTCATGTGGGTGTAGCATTCACAATGGCCAATTAGGAGTTTAGTGAATAGTATACAGCCCCTGTGAGCGGAGAAAAGCCACAGGAGTTTATCATATTTTCTCTAAATCATTATTTCTTGGCTCCCTCGACAAACACACGCACATTGGTGTATATAATAACACCAAATTCAAAACAATATGGAGGATGAGTAAGGCAGGATTATTAAGTCCAAGTCTATCTTGGTTCGGATCTATAAGCCGAAGCTTTAGCGCGATAGCTCACAGTGGTCAGATGTATTGCCCGGCCTTGAGGGAAGTAATGTTCAATTAAAAGGAAAACAATCAGATTTCATCAACTGCCTTTGATCCCCCCAGGGAAATTATTGTTGGCAGTGGTTGTGGCCACTTCAGAGGCCCGCATTACGTTATTCTCTCAGATCCTCCAGCAAATTAAAGAGGCTGCCAGTACATCTGAAAAAAGCTTTCTACGTGGGTGGCTTTTATAATGTTTTTATACATTAATGCATCATGAACAAAGTAGAGAATTAACCTCTAACCATGACTTCAAATAACTATTTAATACACTGTGGGTAACAGTAGGTGCTGTAAGGAAAATAAATGTTAAAATGAGTCTAAGCTTTTTTTTTTTATGAGGAAAGATGAAGCTCATTAGATGAGTCCCCTGCACATTGTTATAGCACAGGGTATTGATCCACAATTAAAACAAGGTTGGACTGTTAAGCCACAAAGGTGTTGAACAGAATAAAAAAAAAGCATTTTATAAGAATTATAAAACAAGATTTATTTTCAAAATCTTCCAAAGTGGGAAAAAATGCACACAATTGACAAAAAAAGGAAATTGGCTTAAGTAACTGTAGTTATAGTATTTATAAATATCTAAGGCTAATACAATTTATGAAATTGTATAAAGATCAAATATGACTGATTCGATATGTAACATTTCCCTGTCACCTTCAGGGCCTGTGTTATAGTCATGGTTGGTGTTAAACAGCAATTAAGTCTGACCTTTGTGTTGGGGTCTGCACTGTCACTGTCGCTACACATATTGAGAGCTTTTCTTTTTGACCACCTATGCCTTAACTCTAAAGTTTTTTTATTTTAACATTTAGTGATTTGCAAAAAATGGGTTCTACCTAAGATTTATAATTGTATTTACTTGTACTTTGGTGTAAATAGTAACTTACAAATGCTAACTCACTCTAACAAGGCATTCCCATACCTTGAACAATGGGAAAATAAACATAGAGGGAGGTTGTTCATCAGATTGACTTTTCGTTTCAAGAGAGGTCAGAGTATCGAGTTGTCATCAGAATAAAGAGCAGTGGGTCGGTCCGAGTCTGTGTCCTGGCAACAGTGTAGACCTTGGCAGCATGAGTTGCAGGTTTTGCCAAGCACGGACAGGAAGAGGAGGTTGAGTGTTTTTGACTGGTGTAACAGGCTGTACCATTCTGCTGAGGCAAAGTCCACTTACGCAATGTCACATCCGGATGCCATGTCCACATCGAATATGTTTTGAGCGGCCAGTTCAAGGAAAGATGTCAGCAGCTGAAGAAAAACTGTAATAAAAGTGCTGTATTGTATTTATTTCACAGGAAGTACAACATTCGGGTGGAGGACATTATGATACGAGACGTGAGGTACATAACCCTGAACTGCACATATCGAGACCTGCATAATGTCCTGCTCACAGGTCAACTCAAGACTCTGGCCCTGGTAGAAACTGCAGGTAACTAAAGACTTTCACTTTATTATTATACCCGTTTTCTTTTTCTGATGATATTTCTTCACTTCAATGTTACACCATCAATAACCATATTTCTAACACTCAAATATATTGCACCATATTATTGAGTTGTCTGAGAAGCTTGTGATACTTTCCAGAGCCTTGCTGTAGGTCAATCATAGAGGATCTGAAGGCCATTCCAGACCGGGCAAACCGCCATTCGGGCAAAAAATACGCCGCAGCTGTTCTATTTTGAGGCGTCGCCACGCCTCAGTAAACAACTTGCTCCTTGTTTCTGCTGTGAATACGGGGCCATTCTCGGCTTTGAACATTAGATCACAATCTGTATGTGAAGCATGAGCTATAATTCATGGGCTATAACTCTTGCTAATACTACACTCTGTTCTATCCATACACAGCCCTGTAGCTAATTATCTTGTATTGTCAGGTTATTAACAGACACAGACTCCGCCTCACTGTGGACACGTCGTAGACACATTTTCAGTGGCTTCGACGCACTCTGTTGATAAATTAAAGGTAGAGCAGTATTGTTCTTTTTGTTGAGGTTAATGGAGAACATACAGCTTTCACCTCATGCCTGATGCTAGTGCTTAAAAAAAATGAAGAAACACATTATTAATAAGTTTAGCTTTGTACTCTTGTTCTAAAGGAGAACTTAGGCTCTACAAAGACATTTTATTGTTCCATGGTTATTTATTTTTATTTTTTTATGGTGCTGCCCGAGTGAAATTAGCAGTAAGACAACAAAGTTTGCAGGTAAATTACTTTTTAATCTGTTTTATATATTTATATTTTTTGTGTGTAAAGGCGTATTGTTTGAGCCAGAAAAAGAGTGGCTTTTCTAACTGAAGACTGTGCCATTGTAGCTGTGTTTATACTGCTGATGCTGATCTAGTTGAACTGAGCGTCCCTTCCAGTCTGTACCAAAACAAATCCTTACAACCCCAGTGGCGTGCTCATTAAACTGATTGATTGACAAACTTGCCTGGACACAGTTTGCTGATGGCGCTGCACTTGCCGCCTCCCTCAAGTGCAAATTTGGTATTCCAGTGCCATCTCAATTATGCAATCGTGCGGGAACAATTAGCTGCGGCATTTAGCCAGAGACATAATCAGCACGTACTGTCACAAAGGCAATTACTTAAAGCAAGCAAACACGGTTAATGTACATGTTCAGCACATTGTGAGTACTCATTAGTAACTGCTATCCCTGCTCTAGTGCAGTAAAATATCACTGTTTTACGATGGCGTATTAGGGCCATTTTAAGGTATATTTTTAACAATACAAATAACAAAAATTGCAAGAAAAATGTTATGGATTTGCATGAAAGAAATTAGAAAGCCTAGCCGCTTGCTACACGGAAAAGGAAACGCGTCACTAGCAGAAGTTGATCATTGGCAGATCTGATAAAGCTGTGTTTTTCTTTTGGATTTACTAATACAGAGATACTTACTATCGCTCCACTATGTAGAAAAGTTAAAAGAAGAAAGAAACGGCGTAAATTAGGCTGTGCTCTGTGCATTCTCAACACAAAGCACTAACCACACGCACAGGTTCCTGCACACTTGCCCTGCACTGTCCTCTTATACTGCCCCCACACCACCACACACACGAATGCGTGCCCATTGTGTTTGTGTTTCTAGTATTTGTTTTGGTGTGCCAATGTTCCCTTTTTAAGGAGGTGCCAAGAATTGTGCTTGTATTTGTGTAAAATCTTGTGAACCTTCTTTTAGTTCAAATCAGCAGAAACAGGAAACAGCTGTGTCAAAGTGTTTCAAATTCACAATGTGTCAGTCTTATGACACTGTACTGTCATTACTGTGGATTGATTTAATATTTTTGATTTTAAATTTGAATTCTACTAGCCTAAAACAAAAGCTTTTATTGCAGTGTGTTTGTTCTTGTGTGTTTTCCTCAGAGTCTATGATCCTGTTGGGTTCCATTGAGCGTGCCCAGCTCCAGTCTTTGCTTTCCCAGCAGCTCGGTCGCCCTCGACGACTGGAGTACATCAGGGAGCGGTCTATTGGCGAAAAGAAGAACCGCCTGTCAGTGGTGTCCAACCTTAACAGTGAAGATGGCAGCCACCGGGCAAGTCAGGAAGTGCGCTTCCAGGTCAGAGGTCACTGCAGCTCCAGTTAACAAATTTAAATGTTACATTTACATTTTTACATTTATTCATTTAGCAGACGCTTTTATCCAAAGCGACTTACATTGTTCTACAGTAATTACCAGTGTTACAGCCACTGGAGGCAAAGTGGGTGTCTTGGTGGTGGTCTTGCCCAAGGACACAACGACAATATGAACTGTGGGGAGAGCAGAAATCGAACCCACTACCTTCCGGTTGAAAGACGACTGCTCTACCCACAGAGCTACTGCCACTCCCAAATGTTGTTGACTATTTTAATATTTTATTTATTATTATGCAGAAAACTGAAAGTCAAAAAGTGAGTTACCACTTAAATGTGTGTTAATCCAAATGTTAAAAATCAATGGGAGTTAAAGTTGGCAGCATGATTCAAGGTTGGTATCAAAATATTAAGTAGTGCTAGAATGTGAATTTTTGTGGAGTACCTTTTAGTCATATAAACACAAAACAACTTTGCACTTTGAAGCTTTTTGACTTGAATCTGCTCCACCATGTTTTTTTTAAGTCTGAAAGCATTGAAAATGTACATAAAATATGTTGGACATATTTCAAAGCTGTATTGAAGCATTCATTTTAAAAAGCGAAAGGAAGTGCGCTTATTTGTGCAATGTTTGCTGAAACAGTTTTTTTCATCGTTGGAAACAAAAGGCTAATCCCATTAAATGCAAGTCATTGATATCAGATCGAGGACTTGGTTTATAGTTAATGAGTCAGATTTCCCATCATTGTCCTGTGCAGATCTCAACTGAGGAATCCTCCTTCAGCCCCACACGCCCTGCTCCTCAGAAACCCCTCAAACCTGCTCTGAAGAGACCCTCTGCGGAACGTCCCACAGAGCTCCCAACTAGTAAGACACTCTTTACACACGTTATTCTAGTTCTGCATCTGTCTAATAAATAAAAATAAATTAAACAGGCTTGGGGGGGGGGGGGTGTCTAAAAAACTAAGCTTAAATTAGAGCATCTAGTTAACACAAACTTTAAAAACCTACCTCAATGGCTCTCCAAGTATCTATAGCATTAGCAGGCTTGTCCTCCCTGGTGTGTGGCAGGAAGTGTTGTATCTCTCCCACTTGTTGGCACTGAGGCCACACCGTCTGCTTGCTGTGCGTTGCCAAGTTTTGTGGTTGACCAGTCTTAATGGCCCAGTGACTTTGGCTGTAATGTTTTTGCACTGACACCATTTAGTTCACTCTGAATATCTGTGTTGATTTTGTAAAAGATGCACCTGGGTGAATTGTACATTCATTGGGGTCTGCAAGTAAAGGACTTCGACTTCCTCTCACCATCCAAAGACATGCATGTATAGGTCAACTGGTGACTCAAAATTGCCCCAAGTGAGTGAATGTGACTAACTGGTCAATGTCCAGTGTATACCCTGCCTCAGGACCAGAGCAGCTGGAATACGCCCCAGTCATCCGTGGCCCCTAACAGGACTAAGAGGTAGTAGGACTTGAGCAACATCTTTTGGCATTTATTATGAAAGTGATATCTGATCTGTTAAACAAAGTGCACATATTAAAGCACAGATAAATGTAGATAGGGCCAGAAGGTTATTACGACTGATGGATGAATGAATTAATAAATAAACATTTTGTGGATGCTGACATATATTTCTTTCTTTTCTTTTTTTTTTTGTTTATACATAACTTGATAATGATATTTTTTAATGTAGGAGTAATGCTTTGATGTTGATGATTTAAGTTAAGTTACTAACGTTAGACTAATGCTTTATAAGTGTACAGTTATTATAGTTATTAAGTGTTACCACAAAATCTCACAGCAGTTCACAAATAAAAACTGCTTTGTTGCCTTCTTTGACTGAGTTTTGGTGAACTGGTTGGCATAAAATTTCACAAATTTTGTCAAAATCCCATTGAATAATCTGTTTGTTGTATAATTTCTCATCTCTGTGTATTTCAGGTCCACAAGATAATTCAGGCATTGCTTTAAAGCACCTGTTTTGTGCCAGTCCAGACGCTGAGGGCTTGGAGGTGAGAGATGCACTTCCTGAAATGCATCGACACCAACATACCTGCCACAAACACACACGTACCGACTCGCAGCCTGTCGTTCACACATTGTGTTCTCTCCCACAGTCGGACGCTATCTCTCACATACAGTCCTTCATGCACCACAGTACACCGCCTACCACACAGTCCTCAGCATGAACACAATTTTTGAATTGACCTCAATTTAGAAAACCTTCTCCACTTTGTCTCAGCTTTGCACCCGGCAAGGCTTAAAAGGAAACTCTCTTTAATGCGGCACCACTTTTTTCAGTGAATTATTCATACTTCCCCAAGTTTTGCAGTGAATTTTCATTGCAACAAAAGGGTATTAAAAGTCATGTACCGACTGTTCTTAATGTTATTTGTTGTCTCATGTGACTGAAAGAAAAACAACAACAACGTGGAGAGCCCCATTTCTCCAGAGCACAAGAGGTCGACCAAACGAGTCCAGATATCTGTTGTGGTAAGAGTCCAAAATCTGGAGTCTGCCCGGCAACAGGTTCATCAACCAAATCAGCCAATCGTCACAACCTCCATTTCATTTAGGCCTAATCTACAGTGGTGGAAAAAAAGTTTTCCGACTCCCCAAATATTGCATCAAGAATCACTCTTTAAGTCTTCAAAACTAAATATTAATTTGATGATGTTTTTTTTTTTTTCTCAGTATTTGAACACATTCTGTTATTTGTAGACATTGATACTGACAATGATGAACTGACATTGAAACTGTCGAGAACAAATTTTTGTTAGTTTTTCTTTTGAATAATAAACCAACAAATATAATGTGATTGTGTCTGTCTAATGCAGCCACACATTTTGAAACACAAAAAGATTTTTCCACAAATATTTAAAAAAAAAAATTTAAGGGCGTCCACAAACGTTTTTCCACCTCTGTATATTGCCGATGAACTATGATCTGGGCCAGGCCCGGGCCAAAGCCCATTAATGTCATTGTGAACCCTCTTGTCCGACATATAGCACCACGTACTGAACTGTCTCTAATGTGATTCAGTGCTTTTAGTATCCATCCAACTTAACCTAGCGTCATTAGTTGAGAGTCAGTACGGGCTATAAAGAACACTTGACCACTTGTAAAAACTCAACATTTGCATCTGTATTTGGCTAAAGCAGATATTCAACAACTTTAATGAGGTGGAACGGTAGCTCAGATTATTTGTGTGTATTCACCATTTAACATAGCACAGAAACATAGACCTTTTATTTTTATCTTGGCAAAACATGAATTAGTAGTCTTCTGTCATAAAGATGGTTGACTTGTGGTTAAGTGGTCTATAAGGACAAGGTTGTTCAGCCAAGCATGCCATCATCAGCCGTGTCACCCGAGGCGTCCAATCAGTGACAGCCTCCCAGAGCAAGGCCTGGGATCTGTTAAACCCTGCCCTGTTTCTGGAGTGACTTAGAAAACCCCATTACATCTGTAATTGATGAAAGATGTTGTGGTACACTGTGCCGAATGGGTAGGGAGGAAATAGCTTTGTAAATGCATGCAGCGGTAAATATCGAGATAGGGGCGACATCTCTCTTCATCAGGAGAAGGCTCATTTTTGATTGACAGTGTTTCAGGAACAACTACCAGGAAATGATGATGCATGAGAAGTTCTGTGAGATATTGGAGATTATGTGCAGACGTCCAATTGCCAGAAAGCACTTCAGCAACAGTGCATGTCAATCAATAAAACAAGAATGTGATTGTAAATTGAGACAAATTATTACATTGTGCAATGTTGAAATGATCAAATGATCAGGCACGATTTGTGCTAAAAATCAAACACCAAGAATAATGTGATCATCAATTCAAAGACATGCTTTATTTGTTTTTAGTGATGATTCACTATTAATCTTCTCATAAGTATTTAAATCTTCAGTGAGACTTTTTCTCTCGCCACATTATGTCATCTCGTTCACCAGGAGCCGCCACTGAGCTTTAAAAATGTCTCTGTGGAGAGCATTGCCTCCACCTTTCGCCTGAATATTTTACCATCTCTAATTTAATAATTCTTCACACATTTTATTAATAACTTTTCTTAAACTGGAAATACATTTAAAATAGTCTAAAATCTGTTTAGCCAAGCTCTCAAACTAAGAAACTAATACTGATTGTTCAGCAGGTTTATATTGATTCTCTAAACACTAATTATTTAAAGACGTCAGACGCCATCAGAAATGATTCACTTGAATTTGAAGTAAATAAGAGCCTAACAAAGGAACACACAGTTTCGTCATAATGCACAGCCCTCTTTGTAGGACTCTATTAGCCATATCAATGATTTATACTGCAGGCATTTAAGAGACTCCATTAGTTTCCCATGCCACCGACAATTATTGAAGTATGTACACATTTTCAATCATTCAAGCGCAGACTAGTGTCAGGTCATTTTTTCCTGTGTCGCTCTGAGGCCTGTGTAAAGCTTGTGGTGTATTGTTGATGAATTACTCTACAACTGTGTTCGTGAGTAAAGGGACAGCACTGTTTGCTCCAGCTTCATTTGTCTAATGTGTAGCAGTGTTTTCTGAAATGATCAGTCAAAGCGTCAAGAAAATAGTGCCTTCATGCAATCTGTGCAGAACAGTTACACTGCACAAGACACACTTGCTCAGAGGAAGCTCAGCCAAAAGTGTCTAATTAACATTAGACAAAACCCAGTGGGAGTGTTTTTTTCATTAGACGGCATAAAATGCAATCCCTCGGGCATGTATTTCCCACTGTGAAAACGCAGCGCTCACATGGAGTAAAACGTTTCTAGAGACCACAGACACAGTGATAAACGTTAGTATAAGGTAAATGAGGAGACAGATTAAAGAAAATGGGCTTGTTTCTCACATGTACATTTGTAGAGCTCATTACAAATTTTATTGACCTAAAGTGTGAAGTTTCTATTGAACACCAGAGATCACATTCAATAAGCGTTGGTTCTTCTCACATTTAAAGATAAACTTAAATTTAAAACGCAATGTCACATTTGAGGACAAGTACATTTTCTATAATTACTTGCTTTATTGGAGCCATATTTTGAGGCCCTCTCCACTAGCAGAACATAAGATGTAGCTAAATGTATTGCACAATATACTATATTTTTGAGATGATTTATGTGGTCCTAACTGAGGTATTGAGGTCACTTGTATTCATTTTGCATTTTCATTGTTGAAGTCTCCCGTGGCCCTCAAATGCCACTGCTGGCTCTAGTGTCTAATTGTTAAGTGCGCCCATGAAGAGCATATTCTGTGGTCAGTGTTGAGACAGATGGTGCATTATTAGTGCAGTCTTTTTTGGAATGTGTTAAGTGAGCTGAGGAGCATATTGGTCATTATTGCCTTGCAGTGATCTAATTAGTAATGAACCCCTGCAGCCCTTGCTGTATGCTGAGCTTGTGGGCTTGTTCTCCTTGTCATGACGGTGACACAGACTGCACCCACCCAGGTCATTTTTCTGACCACACCATTAAGTGAATGTAGATGTAACGTCTGGTCTTAAAATAAGCTGTCAGGTATTCAGAAGAAGAAGAAGATCACAAGGACTTTAGGGTTATCTTTTTTTTTTTTTTTTTTTTAGCTGTGTGCATGCAGCTGACAAATTTTAAATTAGCTTAGATATTTTATCCCTTAGTAGAACAGGTCTGTAGTGCCTCCCCATCAGTTGGTTTATTCATTTCTCCATAAAGCCACAAAAAAATTAAATAAAAAATTGAAGCACCAAGGAGACAACACAAGCACGACTCTCGTCAGTCAAATCCTGTGTACTGGATACGCGGCTGTGGTTGTTATGACACTCTCTGCAGTTTCAGTATTTATGAATATTAAGCATGGACCTTGGTGCAGACTTTCAAATGAAAAACAACCAAATGTTAATCTGTTTGTTGCGAATCCTTTTTGAAAAAAGTCAGATTATTCACACTGATCACTTTTTTAGTCCATTGTGGAGGTGTTGTTGCAGGACAAACAAATTTATCAACAAACATTTCTTTCCAAGATTTCTTTTCTTCCCTGCAGCGAAAGTGAAATCAAGTTATTAACTTTCCCCTGCACCAGCTGCACCAGCTTCTTTCTCTCAGACGCAATGCACCGTTACTACTTTTTTGTTTCTGGGTTGGGTTTAATCTCAGCGGCTCAGCTTCATGCTTCACGTTCATCTTTTACAACTTTTCTTAATCCTCTCCTTCTCCTTTTTTTTTTTTTTTTTTTTTTAATATCTTGGCCATCTTTCCAAAGCCCCCGCCCTTTTTTGCATCCGTCTCGTCTGTGAAATATCGATGCAGGGCAAATTACATTAGACTCTTTTAGAAATTATACAGCCAAGCCTCTCAGTCTCCCCTTACTGTTTTTCTCATTATTTTTCCCCATCTTGTATTTTCACATTGCCTGCATCCTTTATTTATGATGGCTGCTGGGCTCAATTTTTTGGCATCACTCTTCTCTCCTTGTTTTCTTATGTGACTTTTGTGTCTTGCGGTATACACAATAGGAATGCTACACTGGAGCAGATAACAAAATAGTCTAGTGTCAGAAAGTTTGTGCTTTTCACTTCTCTCTGTGTACATTTTTGCTGTTTTTCTTAAACTTAGTTTGTTTGGTGTTTGGCTGTTCAATCTTGCCACAGTGGTAGCCTTGAAAAACAGTGAAGGAAATAGAGAAGAGGTAGAGACTAAATCAAATTAGAAACAGGAAAGTGTTTGACAGATACAGTGTTTTGACAAAAAGGTAATTTTGTTGAAATCATAGACTGTAAACAAAGATAGACCGAGCCATAGCCACACTTTACAAAGGCTTTTCTTTACAGTCATGTTGTCTTTATGGTGTTCTACACAGCCACACAAACTTTACTCACATTTGTAAATAATTAGTTTCAAAAAGAAGTGCAATTTAGATGGAAACTTTTTTTTTTTAATAGATGCAGATGATATAGAGTCATCTGCTTTAAAATGGGAACAAATGGTTTGGCTTCAAAATGAAAGAATCAACCAATGTTTGGAGTTTTAGACCTACTTTGAATAAAACACACTCTTCCTGAGGTAAACCATAGTAATTATTCATGCGTTCTTAGAGCCCTGGAGAACAATAGTGGTCCTGAAGATACTTTAGCAGCAAGTTAAGAGTACTGTAATAATTATCCATCAGGTCAAGTTTTATCTTGTTCACAGCAGTTTGAATGAAAGCAAAAAGAGTCAGACCCCATTAAAACCCCATCCTTCTGGGATCTGATAGAAAGAATAATCAGAGGAAGAGATGAAATGTTAATTTCCTGAATAATTTGAGAAAAGAGACAGAGAGTGAACTTATCTCCGGCAGATGGCTGTAATTCATTTTGATTGGGAACTGATTTTTTTGCTTGATATCGGATGTGTTCAGAGTGACAAATCTGTTTAAGATCTCAGTGCTTTACAGTTGACAAAACTGCTGTGACACATTGCGCTGCATGATTATTCTTCACTCTGCCAGTAGACTGTTCAAAAATATAGCTTTATGATATACCAAAGACCCTTATGTGTGTCTTATAGAAATACCAACGTTAAACTTTGATTTATCTCTAGATTGAGTTGTGAGCTACTGCAGCACTATTTCACTCTCAGTCTGCCTCAGAGGACTTCCCATTTGTTTTACCGTCTCTGCAGTCCAATCAGATCCTAAGCAATCATTTAAAGTGAAAGCAATAAGCACAAGCAGCTGCTGCCAGTTGTCAGCTTGTGCGTTTAGGTAAGTATGTAATTATTGTTGTGCGTTTGCTTTGTTTATTGTATGGTACAGCAGGCATCAGGGAGAAATAACAACATGCCTCTTAAAAGTACAAAAGGCCATGACACATAAACTCAACAGTCTTTTATTGCATCAACAAAAGCAAGTTAACTGCAGAACAGAGAAATGTCTTTGGGATGTGGATGTGTGTGTGTGTGTGTCCATCCGATGCTATCGTTGAGTCTGAAGCCTAATGGTGTCGTTGAGTCGAAGTGAAGATGGATAACTGTAGCAGGGAGAGGAAGGTGGGGTGTAAGAGCAATGGGCCTTTTTAATCTTGAGCTGGTCACAGAAACAGCAAAGCAAGCAATACAGCTTCATCGGTCTGTTGTCAGCACTCTGGAGCCTCACTAACGTGCATGTTTACACACACACACACACACACACACAGCTCCTCTGATTTCAATGTCAGCACACATGCCTACTTCCGAAGTTCACATATGCAAAGGAGCAGTGATGTGACCAGTCAAACTAAGTGTAAGGACTTATTTTGCATGCACAAGCCCACCGCCCGTCACTCTTAACAGTGTACTTTGTTCTTCGAGCACTAACCGACATACTGATTTGATCTCTTTTTGATGTGTTTACATATTAGCCCTCCAACCACAGCACATCATAACGACATTCAGAGTGCCCTTGTCTTGTGTGACAAGCAGAATGATCAGTTAGACAGCCGAGATAACGCGCTCAGTGGATGTGCTCATAGTTCTCTCTCTCTCTCTGGGGTCCCGTTGCAATGAGCCCAAAATGCTCCCCATAACTAGAACAGAATTTCTGTCATGCCTTCCGGGTATTTTTCTAAACCAGCAACAGCAATGTCCTCGGACAACTGTTAATCCTGTTAGTGGTAACCAGGGCAGATTTTGACATCCCACACATTGCAAAGTCCTAGTTTTGTCAATTGTAGCCTTATCAAATCTGTCTCTTCATTTCAGACATCATAGAGAAACGTTGAACACAGTGGTCTTTTCATTTGGAGGTGGTACAAGCCAGAAAACCCCCTTTTTAGTTTTCATTCATATGTAAAATCCATCTATGACATGACAGTTTATGTATGACAACAGCGATAAGGTTTCACTTTTTAATAGAGCACAGTATAAATCTGTTAAACAGTTATGGACACAGGGACTATGCTAATTGGGCTTAATGCACAGTTAAGGAGTTGGGACTGTAACATGCATTATGGGATTGAGATGTCCCTAGAATGCTAGAGAGGCTCTGTGTGTGTTTAGTCTAATCAACTCTAGGCACGTCTGGCCTGTGCTTGCATAATGCTACAGTAGGGCACCTCATTTCTTCCCTCTCGGCCACAGTTGCTGAGGTTACCAACAGGTCGGCCACTGCAGAGTTGAGGATAAATGAGCTCAGGGCTCCCATCAGCCTCTGGGCCGGGCGCACTCTGCCTTATTCTATCTCTCACATGTTCACTACTTAAATTTTTAGAGGGTAAATACCTGTACTGAAGCACATGACTAAACACTCTGAAATCGTATTTCACAGCCCATCACACTGCTGTGTACACAGCCTTGGAGCATTTGCTTGTGTTAGTTTTGCATTCAGGACCACATTAACCAAGAGCAAGTCAGGACTGAGACCAGAATGTACAGAGACAAATGTTTTAAATATGTATTAAAATGTTTATTACAATTGTTTATTGATTTTATCTGTAGGGATATAGAAAATGCACTGGAAATAAAAGAGGGAGAGAGTGAGGGTTAACAATTCAACAGACGCCTCTTAGAGCTAGGGTTTGAAATGCAGAGTCCAAAACAGAGAAAGATCAACCCAAGAACAAGACCAGTGCATTACACATTAAAGAGATGCCCTGGAACGCTACTTGTACACTCTTAAGGACTTGCTAGGTTGGGAAAAGGAAGGCCATTAAGGTTTAAAGTGTAATAAAATATTTTTTTCTTCTAGTCTTGTAGTCACGGTTATGATAACAAAATGGTAGTCACTAGAATTACAACACCAGTTTGTACAAACAACAAGATGCCTATTCTTTTCTCCAGAGTGCAGGGTTGCGAGTTGGAATCCATCTCTTTCACAGTCTCGGCGTGTCACTTCTGAATGTGTTTGAGATCCATCATTATAATAATCATCTGCGCTGACATCTCATACATCACATCCCCCGCACTCATTAAATGTACTGTAGTCGCTGCTTCAGTCACTCATTTCTGTCCATCTGTCTCAAGAAGGCTGTGCTCTTATGACGTGAAGCACAGTAATTATGTGTTTTCAGCATGTCATTTTGCCTTCCATGGACAAATATAGAGATGGGACAGTCGAGGTACCAGATTTCTTCTTAAAATGGACATCCATTTCCTACACTGGTTGTTGTGTAGTTGTTTTCAAATTGATGTACGCACATATATTGTTCTCAGTGGTTGTTCTTTGTTTCCTGCAGGATGATGGAGATGTGGAGGACGACATGACCATGAGAGAGGTGAGAAATGTAACCCACTCAAAGTATAGATGTACAGTACACCCACCGCTTCCACCAGATATAGAGGCAGGGGTAGGAACAGAGAGCTTTTCCAAATCTACAGATGATAGAGCTACAGGAGGTATGGGACAACAAAGAAAAGAACTAAAATTATTTTGGGCCTTGATGAATCAGTCACTTTTTTATAGATGGTGGGAGCCATGTTCAGGAAAAATGATGCACCACTGCATATGGTTTGTTATTTTTTTTTTTTTTTTTTTTTTTAAGCAGCTCATCTATTTTTAAGAGGCCGCTCCAAATAAGCAGCATAGTTAAATTTTACATAAGTATTGTATATTTTAGATTATCTTTATTTGTTCAGGCCAGGTTGGCTCTTTACTTGTTTAATACGTATTGTACTATACAGTGCTCTGCTGTTGCAAAACACAATTTCCCCACTGTGGGACTAATAAAAGTTTCCTTATCTATTCATCCATCTTCTTCCACTTCCAGGATGAATATGCTTTTGACAGTTAATACAGCTACAGTATTGCATGTCAATGACTGCCTTTACCTTCATATCAATATCTCTTGGACACTGTAATGTACTTTTGTTTCCATTTAATGACATCACCCATTGACTAAATGGTCTAAATATTTCCAAATTACCCTGGAGTCTTATATTTTTGGATATCACATCATTCATAATTCATCCATCAACAGCACCTCTCATTTCCGCTCTGTCAGCCTCACATTCCTCACGCTTCTTCTCAGAATCACTCTACTTTTACCCCTCGGCCACACTGTGTTCAACATCTCCTGTCTGTATGAGACTTGCACAATAGTCATCTTTTGCACTTGTCAATGATTACATGCAAATTGTTTGATTGGTCAATACCTTTTTTTGACACAGCACATACATTAAAAACAACACGTAAAACTTGTATGACATTTCCATCACTCATTGAGTCATTCAGATTCATCCAGAGTCATCAGCCATTAAGTTGGCAAGCTGGCAGGGTGAGTTTTGTATGGTGATGGATGGATGGCATGTTTAAAGCATTACCAAAACTGCAGTTTAGTAGGAAGCTGTGGTAATTAAGAAAAAATAAAATGGGACGGTTACTAGATCTTTTGGCTTTTTTGAGCTAGTGTATTGAGTCTTATTGAGTCTTGACTCTGACAAAGGCCACAATGGGTAGCTGGCTGTAACAGACTATTACCTATTACCAAAAGTGAGTGTCAGTGAATCTGTGGCAGGAAGAAGAGATGCAAGTCTGATTTATAGAGGGCTTTTAAGCAAAGAGGCAGGACCTATAAATTAAGGTCATTTGGTGGTTATGGCTATGCTTGAAATGTTAATTAAATAATATAATAATACTCCCCTACCATACTCTTTCTTTCAGTCTTGTGAACAAGTCTGAATACATATTTCTCATTTTCATGTATTTCGCAATACATAATTCTCCATTGTCATTTTTTCCCTTTTTAAATGTTTTGCAGATTGTGGAGTGGGAAGAGCTGCAGCTTGATGAGCAGGTCAACTTTAACAACTGCAAGATTGACCCCGCCCCGTTCCAGCTGGTGGAGCGCACGTCACTGCATAAGGTCCGTTTATAAAACATTGTTAAAAGCCAGTCTCATTTATGTGTCCAAACCGTTGCACTTTCATTCTAGTGGTACATTTTCCTTTTAGGTTGGTACAGTTTGTCTCAGGGGGGGCTTTCTCAAGGAAACTTAGTTTAGTTTTTTATTGACATTTTAAACATTTCAAGAGGAAGAAGAAAACTTCTGTTGCAAATTATTAATTTCATGAGTCAACATGTTTTACGACCCCCAAAATAGTAGATGAATAAATAATTAAAAGACACACACACCTACATATGTACGTATATAAATAAAATTATAATAATATTTAAGCGAGCAGGTTTTGCAACACACATTATAAATTGTAAGTCATTATTTTATTTTTTTTCCAAATTTTCTCTAATGCTCACATAGTCCAGAAATGGGTTCCATGCTTTCAAGAACACCTTTAAGACTATGGTGTATTGGAAACAAATAGAGATCAAGGGAATAGATAGAGAGAAGGTAATAACACTGAGCAACTTGTACAAGCTGGAAACCAACCCAAACAAACTGAGCTGTTCCAACCTAGACTATGTCTTTTATAATGACTCCGGCAATTTATGAAATAGGGATAAATTGTACATATTTCTTCGTCCTCGTGCTCTTTAAAGAACATTGGTTGTCACAGTAAAAGACTAATGCCCTTTAAAGTATACTATTAAACTAAATGTCAAGCCATTAGTGGCAAATCTCTGGGAATGGCTTGTTTCTCATATGAACAACAGGTTTGTCCCTTTTCTGTGATAGATAAAGGCAGAGTGCAGTGTAAAGAGCTTGAGGTCTTGTGCTGATTTAGATTTGCTACTGCGGCACAGTCCCAAACACATTTCACTCTTCCACTTCAAATGAGCTCTGATTTTGCTGTGCCTTTTGCTGCAGCTGTGGCAGTGGCCTATTGTCCTCCATTTGTATTCTTCTTTCTTCTACCCTTCTCATTCCTGCTCTGCCTCTCTCTCGTCCACTGCCAGCTCTGTGTGACTACTCTTTAAACATTTAAGAGAGGGATCCTGCACCAATCCATCTTGCTCCCCTCTCTCCACTGCACACCGCCAAAAGCCAATACCACGCACAATCTCTCTCAGCATATTAAACACCGCCACCGCCTGCGCTCGCCTTTGTGATGTTATTGTCTCTACACCTTGCTCTGGCTGTCATTTGTCCTCTCGTGTTCACTGGTGGCAGAGTTAGCATTGTTAATTTTTTTGTCTATAGGCCTCATTATAACAGACAGTTTATTTCCAGTAGTGACACAACAAATTCAGTAAGCCTCTTTTCCTTATACTATATTTTACTAATATTGTTGTAAGTGCTTCCAAGATTGTTGCTTTGTTTGTTTTAAAAAAAAAACAAGAGAAGGCTAATTAATCAAATTTTGTTTTTGTTTTTATGACCACATTAGAACTGGGCCATAGCATAGAATGCTGCTTTTATGGGATGTTCTGACTCTGTAGCTATCAATACTTTTATTGCCAAATCCTATCTTTAAATGCTAAGCTATGTTTTTTAAATAAGTTTATTGCTAAAAGACTGCTGTTAGGATTGTAACTCAAAATGGTGGTAATGTTTCTTTGCCACATTTTGGGTTGAACGCTAACTAATTGTTCCTTGTTTAATCAGTGAATTGCACTTTAAACCGATTGCGTCTCCTGCGAAGCTGTTCTCTAGTGGGAAAACTCTTTGACAGATTACACGGCTGCACTCTTGGCCTAAAACACTTAAACCTATTTCCTTGGCACAGCTTTCTTCTTTTTGGCACAGTGGGATCAATTTCAAATGTCCCTAAAGGCCACTTTGGCTAAGCACAAAGTCCCATTAAAGACTAAAAGGCTCTGAAACAAAAAGTCAACTTTGCATCAGTCCTGAAGACCGGAGCGATCCATGTTTTTGACCCTTCAGTTTTGCTTTTAGCCACATTCTGCCACTCAAGCCGGCCAGAGTAGAGAAGATCAGACTGAATAAAAGTTTAATCATCTATGTTTAAAAATGGAGCTATTGCATCAGAAAATACAACCTACCAGCTCCAACACTAATAAGGCCTGGAGTATGAGTATGGCATGTTGAGGAATGGACTGGATTAACAGGATTTTTATGGATTTGTACACTGGAAAATACCAAGCCTCTAACATGGAACCTCTTAAAAGGTCCTCAAGTAAGGGCGCCACCATATGGCGATATACCGCCGTCCACCAGAGGGCAGGCTCCAAAGTGGAAATATAAGGAGAAACCCAATGGTGACTATACAAGTGCAAAATTCATGTTTACAGCCTGGTACAAAAGATGGCTCCGGTCTCGAGAGCTAAGTTTTTACTACGTGACAACTCAAGGGGGGTGAATTTTTGATTAATATGTCTGTTTATGCTATCTAAAAACTATTGTTTTACTATGCAGTAAAAGCGGAGAAGCCCGTAAGTAACCGCCATTTTATTGTCCTTTCAAAACAACAATATTGGTAAATAGGGGCATTGGTCCCCTATTTACCAATATTGTGATTACATCCATGTTTATTTATAATGTATGGAAAATACCAACTAATTTAATATTGAAATATCCTATAGTTTCCATTGGTTTTATGGAGATTTAATAAGATGCCAAGAATCTTTGTGTTTTTTAGTTCAACTGAAGATGCAGTAAGTGCTATTAAAGTGTCCTGTTATATCACTTTGTACCACTAGATGGAGTTTTGAGCAGCCTCATTTCCCTTGTTCATGTTTCCAAAATTATCAAAAAGAGCGGTATCTGCTACGTAAATATATAGTAACGTCAAACTAGAAGCACACAAATTGCTTCTATATGAGATGTAAATCACATTTTAAGCAGACTTTGAAAACCTTGATGCATTGCTATGAAGAAGAATAAGTAAGAGATAAATCCTTGTGTATAGCAGCGCGAGAGGCTGGAATTATAGCCATATGTTGTTTGAACTTTACATACAGAAAGCTGCACCAATCTCCTATATTTTAGGGTTTCACTGTTTAAAGTTACATGTTATGAAAAAAGTAAAACATTTAGCTCCATTGATTCAACCAAAGGATGAAAAGTATTAGTATTTTGAATGGTAATGCTATTTTTAGAAAATGGCCTTGACTTTATACCCTTTTCAGTTATGTTCGACTTGTGTTTGACCCCATTTATGAGACAGCTGTCACGGGTTAATGTGGGACGTCACAGTTCAAAGGCTAGCCTTTGCAGCTGGAGCGGGTAAATCGGCTGTGTCCAACTGCTGCAGATAAACAATCACACCCCCAAAAGCCTTGAACTCAGAATCTTTAAAAGACTAAACTACATTTCCTCGAGAGATTGTTACCATTAAGCGAAACAAGCAGAAAGAGTAAAAATGTAAATGTAGACAGTTAAAGTCAAAGGCATGATTAGAGATTCCTAACCTTTCATCATTTTTTTCCCCTTTCTTTTTAGACACACACCATTTTCTCCCTGTTAGGCCTGGACCACGCCTACGTCACCAGCATTGGACGCCTCATTGGGGTGGTTTCTCTCAAAGAGGTAAGAGCTACAGCTTAGACTTTGGGCTGTATTTGTCCCATTCTGCAGCATCTTTATGTAAAACAGTATGCATTAGCAGCCAACATTGTTAATGCTTTCATAACTGTAAAATTACTCGGTCTCAAAAGAGGCTACATCATCAGTACACAGACACGTGCACAGAGACATTGTAGTTGACATTAATGGTTCCTCCCTCTGCCTCTTATGTACTGACACAGACAAAAGGATGCTTAATACGGCTGTCTCTTTCTATTGTCTGTGAGACAGGATTGAGGGTGATGGGGAACAGGCAAACAACTGAAAACCGCTCCATCTTTGTGAAATGGGCAGGAAGTGCAGTGCTACTCATCTGTCCCTGACATTTTAGGCTTTTTATTTCTGCGTTTTCACCACCAGACAAAAACCCAGCTGAGGCAGATAAAGCCCGTTCTTTCCCAGTGTGTGTCTGTCGCACAAACACACACTGTACAGTACGCTCGGCTTTATGGAAGACATAAACTGTGATTATAGTACAGACAGAATTTGCAGTGGTCATATCGTTCACAATTAAACAAATTTCAAATGCAAAAACTGTCAACAGAAATTCATTAATGATTATGAAGAGAAGCATTTGGCTTGATAAATAGACTTATCCATTTTTTGGTTATGTAGTGGACTGTCAATTCCCCATCTCTCCATATTCTGTTGAACGTTTTCTTTAAGTATTTACACACTGGCCCAAGTTATGGCTGACTCAAATATCTCAGTGGGACATGGCAGATTTTTCTTTATGATGACTATCTTGAAGAATACTGGGTTGCATTACTCAGTGTGTTCTTTCCTTAACTTTTAATGGCCCAATTAAATTGTTTGCAAAATGTCACACGTGCTGCCAGCTGCCAGCAGGGAAGAACGTCTAACGTAGTAAGCAGTTTTCTAAAAATGTGCATTTCCTTCTTTTCAGCTTCGTAAAGCCATTGAGGGTTCAGTGACAGTGAAGGGTGTGAAAGTGCGCCCACCTCTTGCCAGTTTCCGGGACAGTGGCACCAGTAGCAGCGAGAATGAGGCCACAGAGATGCACAAGCTTTGGGATCGCCACAAGAGCCTGTCTCTGCCCCGTGAACACACACCCTCTGAGTCTGACGAGAAGTCTCAGTGAAGAGCATAAGAGAGCAAGGAAGGATGATGATGAGGAGGAGAAGGTTTGGTTTTTGAATCTCCCAAAGCCGCAGACATGCAAAAATCCTCAGGGCTTAGGATCTACGTTTAATCCTATGAGTTGTACTGCTACTTCAGCCTGTTTTTACCCTCTCCTCATCTCTCTTCTCACCTTCTCCGACCAAGACACTCCGTAAGACAGCGACACATCTCTACGCACTACCTGCTCTACTGATTTTGACTGTGGCAAGAGTGGGGCTGTCAAACATTAAAGGGATTTTTTTTATCAGGCTTTGTTTATGTTGAGCTGGTTTAGATCAAAACTGAAGTGAACCTGCAACAGTCGTGAATGAGTCTTCCATTTTAAAAGAATGTATGTGTGTCTTGTATGTATGAAGTGTGCATGTTCAGAGGAGAACAACTATCGCTTGTATTTTTATTCTTACATTTCAGTTTATGGTCCAGTTTAAATGGTTCTGCGAGTCCTGATGATACCAAGAGCATACTCTATGCAGCCTGTGCCTGTTGGCAGCGGAAGCACCTGTAGCCCTCCTTTCACACTGTAGCTAAAGCCTTACAATAAGAAAACACACATAAACAAGGCTCGACAGCAACACACTCTGCATGAGACCAGGTTTTTTTGCTTATCTAAATATAACTCCTAATAACCCTTTCAGAGAAGGTTGGGCGGATGGAGAGGGCAGGAAGTGAGAAGCAAGGGAGGGAGGCAGAAGACTGAGCAAATGGATGACTGAAAACATGAAGACATCGTTACCTAACCAGCTGCTCTGGGTCATTTCATCAATCTGTCCTTGATCACAATGTTAGCTAACCCCTATTACGGCCATAGACACAGTGTCGCTGTTGATATGATGTAACCTTCCCGAGGCTGACGTACCTTTTCCCTCACATAGAGAGATGACACAGCTCCGCTCATAAAGGTGGAGTGAAGCATGGGCCGCCAAGACCCAGTGTAAAAACTATAGCAGGCCAAAAGAAAATCAAACATGGAATCGATCCATTTAAAGTCCGCTTAGTTAATCACTGGAAGTCTAAAATGTAACCAATAATTTGCTTCTGCTTAGCATCAACCAACCTTAAATTAATTTCAGTAAGCAACCTAACATGACGTATAAATACTGTGTATTTAATAATTCATGTCTGTCGTAATTTTAGAGGCTTTTCAGTGTGTGCTGTCACTTATGATACTGATTTGTCTAACAACTTTTTATCACTTCATACACATTCATTTTAACAAGATGCCTTAAATATGAGCAAGTGGTAGAGTGAGTGATGCTTAACTTGTCGTACACATTAGATACTGGATATTAGGGAGCACTTATTTATATTAATCTGATAAATTATTAAGCAACACTATGTAAATTTGCAATGTTAGATTTAATTGCTTTTAAATTATAGTGCTACAAACATGCACTGTAATCTCTAAACCTATATATCTTAGTTGTGTGGAAAATGCTCTGTCACTCAGGATTATTATCAAGTATCTGTTGAGCCAGGCCAGTTTGTCTACAAGAGTGGTTATTCACCCATTTTAATGCCAGGAACTATATATAGTCTTATAGTTTTAGGCTATACTTTTTATGATTTATAAAATTGCCAAGTGTTGCTTTAAACCAAGCTAAACAAACACAGCCCTTACATAATTTAAATTTCTCCCGTGTCTTACACAGTACAAATGCACTTGGACGTGGCCGAGCAGCTACATGGGCTATCACAATGTGTAATCAGGTGTGTCGATTTATGCGATAATGTTACAATCACTGGCTCTACCATTCAAACATCCTTGATTTCATTTACAGATAGCGCCACTCAGCATGAGAGTGCTTGTGAAGTCGCTTTTTACGATCGACCAAAAAGCTTCACTTAAAAGTGACCAAGTTTTGTTTGCATGTAATGCATTTTTTGGGGGGGGACTTACACAACAGAATATTTGTCTTCCAATAAGCATCTTTTGATTTACAAAAAGGGTTTGGGGTTGTTCTCACTAATTAATATATATTAAACATCATGCCTGTAAAATAAAATGATAATTTAATGTGACTAAATAGTTTTTAGATGACAAAGCGTTTCTAGCTGTTTAACATTTTGACCTGCTGTCTGAAATTGTCTCTGTTAAGACAGTGGACACTAACACAATAGTGAAATGGACTTTTGAAGGGAGCAGCATGCGTTTTGTTGAGGACATGTCCATTCC
The DNA here is from genome assembly GCA_024349245.1 of Neodontobutis hainanensis. Lineage (NCBI taxonomy): Eukaryota > Metazoa > Chordata > Actinopteri > Gobiiformes > Odontobutidae > Neodontobutis > Neodontobutis hainanensis. Next base: position 4,408,097 of record JALDNG010000020.1, read on the forward strand.
TCAAGTGCCTGCACCATCTCCTCTCTCTATTAACAGTCTGCAAATGCATGTATAAGACCCTGTACTTTGACCAATCTCTCACACTCAGAAACATGAGATGTGTCAGCGTGGTCTGCAATTATCCCCATGGCAACAGGCCAGTGTTGTCGACCCCGATGGAGATCTACTGGTCTCATTTTATCCCTGCTAAACCTACCATACTCAAAGCATTTATTATTCTGGTTTGATCAAAATGGATGTCCTTGTCTTTAGTTTTTAATTAATTTGTGCAATAAAGGTTCATCATCTCACTTTGTAACCCAGTTTAATTCCATGATACAAATGCAAGATAACCTTATTTTTGTAAAGAAATGTGAAAAGTGTAAAAAAAAAAACAAATGTATGTATATGGGACCCTCACACAGAAGCATGTGTGTACAAAAAGTGATTGAATTTGAAAAGGGGAATGTCTTTAATGTTTAGAAAGCCTAAATGAGAGCAAACGGCTTGTCTCTGGTTTGACAAAGCCTCTAACACTTGTAGCCTGAAATATTTAAGATGCTTTTTAAATATAAGATGTGTTCAAGAAGAGACATGTCTGTCTCTCACTTTGGCTAAGAAGACTTTCCTGTCCTGTCTTAATCCTGCTGCAAAGAGTCAAGCTGGCAATCTCCTACAAGCCCACCATAAAGCCCTAAAGCTACGAGCCACTTATCAACCCCCTTTTTCAATCCTTCACTCCTTGGGCTTTGATAAGACCAGGTTCACACATCCTTGTCAAGGGTTGCCCTACTCCTGAGGGCATTTAGGCTGTGACTATTGTAAATACACAGGCCTCAGCTACAGTAAGCCCTACGGGTCAAACCACATCGAGCCGGAGAAAATCCAGAGCTATATTTCACAACATAAAATTGTTTTGTATCAGGGACAAATAAATGAGATTTTAATAAACTCACTTCACTTGGCTTTTATTTTTTTATTTTTTTTATCAAATAAAATGTCAAAGCTGAAGTACCTTATTTTCATTGTGTTGCAGTAATGACAAGTTGAGTCCTATAGACAGCCACACAGAGAACAAGTATGATGTAGGCTATATAACTTAAAAAACTTACTACTTATAAAACTAAATGGCAACAGGAACCTGAAGAAAGTAAGTAAAAGTAATTACAGTGTAAAAAATATTTTTATTTCTAAAATTTTTAGCATATAGATTACATGCTTTCTATAGTGCAAGGTAAGATAGGACTTTATTGATCCTACAGAGGAGAAATTCATTTGTACAGCAGATCTTACACAAGGGAAGTGCAAAAAGTACAAGAAAGGTGCACATGCAATGGAATAAACAAAAAAAGTACTGTTAAATATGTTTATATACATATTTATTAAGTAAAAGACAGAGGAAAAATATACAATGCACAGTATTCTGAGTTATTGTTTACACGTGTAGATTATAAAGTCTCACTGCAGTAGGTAGAAAGGACCTGCAAGGGTTCCGTTGTAAAGATTAGATCATCCGATGTATATATTATGTTATTTTCAACTGCTGCTATTTGATAGTCTTCCACTATAAATATTGGACACTTTGTTAACAGTGCATGTTTTTTATTTATACAGTATATACAGTATTCATTTCAAGGAGATAAGCCCACGGGTAGGGTCCTGTTTTTTACTATGTACTATAAAAAACAAGGATATTTTAACATTAATATTAAACACTGAACTAAAATAATCAATGGAAACATAGGACCTTCACTGTATTAACTGATTACATGGCAGATATACAGCAGATCCAGACCAACAGCAGAAGTTTCCACAGAGATTTACCTCATGGAAAGTGAACAGCTGTGAGATACGGTGGGTGCACGTGGTCGTGAAGGTCGTGAGTTCAAAATCCGACCGACTCAAACATTCTCGGCCGACTCTGGTCTTTCTGTGAGGAGTCTGTTAGGAGTCACGTGTTACCGTGGGTTCTCTCTCAGGGTACTCCGGCTTCCTCCCACCGCGCAAAGACATGCATGTATAGGTTAATTGGCAACTTTAAAAAGTGTCCCTAGTGAATGAATTAGAGAACCCCCTCAAAAATGAGATGATTCATCTCAAGAGTTTATTTCTCACGAAAATGTGAATAAATAAATAAATACCAAAAAGCCAAAGTCAACCTTGCAAACCACTTAAATCTGCTTTGTAGTGGCCATGTCCCAGCGTGTTTCTTTATTCTGCCATTGTGTTCTTAAAATTCAGACACAGGTTTCTTTTCGTCTGTGCTTTATTTGTAGTTTTGTTCTGAACCACTCACACACACTGCTTTCTACTGCTTTTAGCCCTGTGTGTGAGAGAGAAGAGCATCTGGACTGGGATGTGAGTAGGTGTGTGATGATAAAAGCTTAATTAGCAAGTTCATTGGGTAAGTAGGCCGAGCGCTGTCCCACTGTGGGTTGTGTAGAGCTGGAGGCCTTCCCTGGAGAGACAATGTTGTGTCTGTCTTTTGGTGTGTCTGTTTTTAAAAAGCTTACTCTTCAAATGTGCTCTCACTGTCTGAGGCTGGGGTCATGAAGTTATCTAGCAGGGGCTGTTATTAGTCATGACACTGAGTGAGGCTGAAGATGAAGTCAACTGGTTTGAGATTACTGAATAATGTTTCAAATCACAAAAGAGTTTCTCTGTTCAAACTACAGCCATACTCATCTGTACATGTAGCTTTTAGAGCCTCAATTTAGCATTGTTTGAAAACCTTATTTGAAGCTGCAGTTCAGGTCCAGTCTTTAGGACATTTAACACATTTCTGAGCAGCTTTTTATTAAAACATGTTGAAAGAATGCCTTTATTTGTCCCTTTATTTAGCTTCTTGACATGCTATAAGTGTACAAATTATCTTAGTAAAAAATGTTGTAATTTAATTGTGTAAAATAGTTTTATTGTATAATTATTAGTGTATAAAATAATGCTTTGTATTTTCAGGTCATAGTTGCTCAAGGCTGTAGAAATGAGGGGTGCCTTCACTGTTTATTTGACAAACTCAGCTGAAGTATTACTTCTTATTATATAGTATTACACTGTAGAAAATGCAATACAACAAAATAAACATACATTTAATTTACCATTCACAAACTTAATAATAATAATAATAAAAATCATAAAAATAGGAGTAAAGGAGTAAAATGTCAGGAGTCAAAGGTGAGCCTCGCTGTGATAGACGGGCGCTCCCAGTGGCTCCAGTTCCAGTGAGGCTTTTTTCTGGATGCTAACCACCAGCACACCGTCAGAACTGAAGGTCCCACAGACAGACAGGGGGTCCATATCCTCGGGGAGCAAGGACTTATGGGTAAAAGTGTCTCCAATTCTACCATCATCTAAAACCTGGAGCACAGATAGACAAAGTAGAGGATTAACGAGAGAGCTACAAGAATAATTGACAAATGAATATAAAAGTTTAAAACCAGCAAAGATAGAGAGAGCTGAGGAGAAGCTGGACTCCGCACCAAGAGATGGAAATGAACACTGACTGGTTGTCTCTGAAGAGAGTTTCCTCAGTAACAGGCCTTTAAGCCGAGAAGGTTTCAGCCAATTTGTGCGCTGACCTCAGTTAAAATCATCATCCCCCCTTACAGACGATTTTCAGCCCTGTTTTACTTTAACTTCAACCTTTTAATCTTCATTAACGTCAAACAGTAAAGGAAAACATTACAAAGAGTCCAAGCTTTTGAGACACTGGTGATTATTGTTCTGCACCAGAGTATAATGACAATAAAACCTAAAATAGAAGAATAGCAAAAATAACTCAAGAATTAAAAGAAGAAAAACTAATCTATGTATTATTCCATGTTAAGAGCAGCTACTTAGTGGGTGAACCATTTTTAATGAACCCTTACCTTAAAACTGTTTTGCAAAGAACTGCTACGTGAGATAAAAGATTAATAGCCCAGCCTTCCTTAAATTGCTTTTAAGCTTGTAATTAGTCTGAGATGCAGCTGAGATCAAACACATATATCAATGCAACACATAACATTCGACACAAGTGTGAAAACACCACTGACTCATGTTTGTGATGCCACCTCTGGCTCACACTGCATCAAGCACAAGAGCATATGCTCAGATCACCTGCACACCTTAGCAGCGTGAATGACAACGTGATGGTTGAACGCCATCACCACCACGTCCTGGGGCTCAAACTGACTGACGTCTGCTGACACGTAGTAGACGTCTTCCGAGCAGCGCACCCCTCCTCCTGTGCTGCTCGGACGTCCCATTACTGGACTTCCTAGAGAAACTGGAGGGGAACACGGTTAAAGAAGCAGCAGCAGGATGAATGAAGATGTAAACATGTCTGTGGCGGTTCTCGGTTATCCAAATCAAAATAGTAATAACAGTATAATGTTAAGAATAAGACAATGGAAATGAGAAGGCATGTAGAATAGTGGTCTGAATACAACCATTGTCTTGGGCACACGAAAGGGTAACATTGTTAAAGTGAGGTTTTCTGCAACTGTTAAAAATCTGTTTTATAAATTTATTTTGTTTTTAAAAACCAAACAAAAAAACATTCATGCTCTAAATGTGCTTTAATGCTTGCCTCAACATTTTTATTCAAAATAAACCTTACCAGTGTTTCCAAAGGAGGAGCGGTTGGGCCAGCTGTAGGGCGACGAACACTTGGGTCCTCCAGGACCTTCATCCTGAAACAGACTGGAGTGATCAGCTGAATCCAGGTAGGTCTCAAAAAGAGGGTCTAAAGAGTCTGTGGAGCCCTCAGTCCTATAGGAGCTGCTGTAACGAGCTGTTGAGCAAAATGAAGAGGAAGAAGATCTACGACTGCTGGATGTCAGCATAGCCATGAGGAAGAATGTTTTGAGATTAAGCAGACCTTTTAATCCTCTTTGCTGTAAAAGGATCACAATAGCCAGTGAGCATACAGTAAATAACCAACTACAAGTAACCGTTAACCCCTGGACTATAGGTCTTTGTTGTGGGTTTATATAAAGCCCAAAGCATTGTGGGTCAGTAGAGTAGTTCATCCTCTAGCCTTAAATGGTTGGTCCAATCACTGGAGCCAAGAATGTAACGGAAAAACTGATAAGGACCACTTACAGGCCACACACACAGACAACAAGGGAAGTACTGGAGATAAAATGAAGAAGCTTTTGGAGATGTTTCTGGCACACATTCAGAAATAGCACACGTTGTAGTGGCCAGTCGTCCGTTAGACCGTTTTAGTACCTTTAGCTGCTTAAAAAGCTTTAGCTGCTGTTTCAAAATGCAGGACAGTAACAGCCATCTATTAACAACAGCTATAAAAAGTGAACCTGAATCAGTGAACAATATGTCATTTAAGGTTTTCGGTGACACATATACAACAGACAAAAACATGGCCGCAAGGCTTGCATTTATTGATGTAATGGTCTCCAACATTTAGGTACAAGGAAATACGGTTATTTACTGACTGACTGTGATAAGATCTGCTCTCGATGTATATACCTTGAGAGACAAATCTACAAAATGTACTTTTTGAATTGCACTTTAGCTTGACCTTTCTGTTTTCTCTTTAATTGAAGTGACATTTGCCAATGGACAGGGCTGCCGTTCTCGAGACCTGCCCCCATGTCAGCAAGGACATTCTGGGCAGTCATATAAATACTTTTATGGTATGTGCTTGCATATTTTCAACAGGGGGTAAAAATGACATTGAGCAGTATGTCATTATGCCCTTCTGGATAATGTACTCCAGTCCCAGAATGGACACCTTATGTGAGAGCTGAAGAAAATCCAGTTAATACAGTGACAGTCCTAATTTGTACTTTGAGCCAAAACACTTACCTGTCCTGAAAACTTATAAAGGCCTTCTTGTGGATATGGTGCTGTGAAACAATATGAGAATTCAATGACTCAGCTGCCGTCCTAAAGGTCTGCTCTCTCTACTGGGAATAGATTAGGTCTCTGTGCGGCACACGGTGGTCTCTAGAGTCCGAACAGCTCCTGTCCTGACCTCTCACAGATGACTCATTAAATATATAATATAATACAAATAACAAATGGCAAAGAAATGTTTTGTATTCAATTTCAGTGGTCCTGGGAGAACCCTTTTTACATTGAACTTTTCTTCATGACATTCATCTGATCGGATGTGTTTGGTTCAGAAATACAGATTCGACTTTTAAGCTTAGAAAAGTATATGGATAGTGGACTATGATAACACACTCTGTTTAAAATCTGCTAGGCCCCTAGTTGCTCTGTGGACCAGCCAATCATATCAGCCCTTTACCCAAGGCAAAATGATGTCATGGAAAATGAAAGACTTACAACGAGAACATCTCGAAAGCTTAACTGCCGCTTGTCTCTGACCCAACGCCCCTTGCTCTGGTAATCACTTCATAATGATGATGTCGTCATGGTGTTGAGCTAATTACAGCTGAGTTTATAGCATGTGTGCCCCCAAGAGTGTCTGTCCAGCAGCACCACGACATGGAGTAATTGCACAAGGATAGCTATAAATGAAATGCACTGAGATTAATAGACACCTTTCTTCGAGCAGAGATAAAATACTCCAATCCATTCTTCCAATCCATTCACAGATGTATCTGTTTGAGCTTGCGAGCCACTGATGCAAACTAATATCAGGAATTTAGATTGAATGATATGGAGTTTATCAACAGATACGTGCTTTAAGCTACTTTAAAGTAAGAGATATATATTCCCTAATAAATCCCAAATAGATCTATATTCAAACAATCATTGTTACAAATTGAACAATCCCTTTGTTTTGCCACAAATGCCAAATGGAGAATAAACGAGTCCCCTTTTATTCAAAGTTATGGCAAACAAAGATAAACTACATTTTGTGACATGTACATTTTTGTTGGCTCAACAGCTTAGTTATAATGTTTATTTTAATGTACATACTCATTGGGGTATGTGCTGCTTAGACTTAGCAATATGCATTACTAACTGCAAGAATTTATACAAAAGTAAATAATAAGTCAATGACTTATTCTAAATATATAATAAACAAAAACATTTTCAGAAAGTGAGAAAAAAAAATCACACAACAGCAGATTTTTGCTTTTTAAAATAACAATACCAATATTTTATTAACTCCAAATAATATCAGATGCAGCAAACAAACATAAAGACATTTCCAAATCCAAGATGGCAATATTCAAATAATTACATTCAGCCAAAAGAGGAAAAAGAAGACATTGAGAGTCGAGATGGAGGGCTGTGGAGTCGTGGTTGATTGTGAGTGGGATGGTACATTCATTTGGGCTCATCCCCAAACCCTGCTCTAACATGTGTCTTTTCTTCTATTGGGTGAGTTGTATGGCTTTGCTCTCTGAACTCTACAGGCCTTCTGTGCCACAAGTTTCATTTTGTGCACCCCCAAGGATTCTGGGACATTTTAATTAAGACAGAAGCGAATGTGGGTTAAACACAGACTATCTCTCTCACTCTCTGTCAAGATTACACTAGGTTTAATTGTAGTCCTGCAGCACTGTTCAGACTCCACTGTTGTACAGACTCTCACATGTTAAGTAGGCTACAGGGTGACAGCACTGCTAACGCGGACTGAATATTCATACGCCCTCCTGCCTTGACACTGTCCGACAGATGTTTTGATGTCTTTTTATAGCTCAGGGTTGTCCTGCTACTCGCGCTCGAACACAAAGTAAATGTGGAACAGAAATCTCTGTGATAAGTATCCAATGTCAACACTAGCCTTAAGGTAAAAAAATGAAAACATACTGCTCAGACAGAGACAATCAGAGGTGGGTAGAGTTATCCACATGTGTGTTCAAGTAAAAATACTGTTATTTTACAATAAAAATTAAAATTATTACCTGAGTTTAGTGAAAATATTTCTCAATTACCAAGCTGCTTTTTATTTATGCTGAATAGTTAAGGTACCATGTTAATTAAAGGGAAAATACTGGAGCCCAATCAAAACCCTGTCATCTGAAATCCTAATTTACAAAAATAACTAAATAAAGGTTAATTAAAGAGAAGAAAGAAAAAAAACAACTAATCAAATCTAGTCACAAGTAAAATTATTGACAAAGTCTATTAGACGAGGGACTAAATATTTTCTGCCATCTTTTACTTTTCACAGAATCTCCAGTAAGTCTACTTGAGTAAACGTACCAGAGTAAATATAAAGTTCTTACCCACCTCTGATACTACACAACACTGTTATGTCACACTCAAAGAAGACAGCAGGATGCCACAGAATATGAATCACTTTGGACTCACATTTTAACTTTTCTTAGGACAGCATACTACAAAAGATGTCAGAATGGGAGTAAAGGGGAAAAAGACAACGCAGTCACAGAGAAGACAGAGATATGCGTCTTCTGTTCACCGGGTGCTTTCATAATCGTGAGCTAATTGCCTGTTGGCGAAGGTAGCACTCTGATGTCCTCGGTTATGTAATGTGGCCCTGTGGGGAGACACAGAGCAGGAGGGGTAAAGAGGTTGAGGATGGAGACAGCGAGAGGCAGTGGAAATGACAGCACCAGGACAGACAGGTGAACAGGGAAGACATTCAACTGGCTTTGAAGTTGGCCCAAAATCTTTCTTAAAAAAAAACTACACAATTTACTTTAGAGTTTTAGATAAAATGATTATATTTGAGAGAGAATTCTGTATCTAAAACAGGGTTTGGGCCAGCTTTAGCTAATACTATTTGGTAACGCCACAATAGTCAGAACTATTCCTGAATGGTTTCCAGTTGAAAAGGCTTATAAATAGCATTCTACTCATAATTTAGCCAGTCATTGTAAGCATTAGTGTTGATTTAAAATCCAAATTAAAACTACGCTAACATTATAGGCCGGTCCAAACTACCGCTGTGAAACAAACCCTTGGATCTTGGGTAAAAATTTTTGGTTGAGATATTTGTGAATTTCCTTGTTATAATAAAACTATAAAAAGGTAGATGTTGGTAGATGGAGATGCAGATTGTTGTCACAAGCCTCAACAAGTATTTGTAAGATAAAAAAAAGACATGAAACTTGACCCACCACATCACCAACACCACTCAACTTGTTACACGTGGCAATAGAAGACAACACTACCTTGGGACAGGGGTGTTTCGATGAAGGACAGTGGTACAGTTGCATCACCACACGACAAAAAACAGAACCTCGTTTCAGCAACATCTAGCTTATAATGTCACCCAAAAGAACAGTGACGCAAATGGGGACTAGTGAAGATTAGAGCATGACAAGGACATGTCCCAAACTGAGCTCAACCAAAAAGGAAACTGAGCTGGAGTGACAGTGGAGGACTCATTGGTGGTATGATGGTTATGACGGTACAACCTGGAGGTCAAAGGTGACTAATGAAAGGCACAGCTTCAGTGGTTCCCCCTGAGTTGTCGCTATCTTTTTCATCTGTCACACTTTGCGTGTAGTCTTACAACCTAGTCCCAAACATTGTGTGTAGTTATTGTTTCTACAAACCACCAATATGTGCAAACATTGTAGCAAAGGTTACAATTATACCAGATTTGGCTTTTGATTAAGGGTAAACATCAGAGACTGACAAAGAACAGAAGTTTTTGTCATTATTTGGTAAGCTGTAGATGTGCTGTGCAAACAGCACACACAGCATATTTGATTTTACATCATGGGCTAGTAGTGTTTTAGTTGCAGTACCACAAGTGGCCACAGAGAAATTAGCAACCTTCAGTCTCTTAACAGCAATATCAATCTGCACTACTGTCTCCCAATAAACCTAGTTTCTTCATTGCATTTTGCTACAATTTATAACCAATTTTTAAAGTATCCTTTAAAGTTGTCTCAGACCTAATCATAAGTTTCAGCATTTCTGTAGAAACATCAAACAACTACAGTACTTCTGGTACTTTGTTGAGTGTATTTTGTGTTGATAGAGACTGCTGTTATGGTGTGAGTAACAGCACCACTTCAGACCTCCATAAAGAGCTCAGCTACAACAGACACTGTTTTAAAGGGACATACTGCATCAGAGGGGTTTTTGGAATGAAGATACTGTACAGTGCAAGCTCTTTGGCTTGCTGACATCTTATAATACGCTTGCAAAAAAATGTACACTGAGATTTATCTAATTAATCAAAGAGGGATGAAGTCTGTGCTTTAATTATTTGTAGAAAATAACTTTGCACACCAGGCTTAATCACAAACACTCAAATGTACAGACTGACGAGGCAAAAAGACAAGCAGTGGGATGTGTGCAGGCGGGATGCACTGATGCTCTGGTCCAATGAGACTTCCTGAGTTGTATGAATGACAGTCCCTCTGGGAGAACCTCAACAAGGCTCCTCACATTGCTGCAGAGATGGTAGCTCCAGCATGTCTCACATTTACATGCACTTTGTTGCCAAAACGGTTTAGAAAAGAAGAAAGTATAGAATAAAATCAGAGCTTTTCAGGAGTCAGTATGAGGACAGAGAGTCATGACAAATGGCAATATCAAACAGTATCACAGTATCCTCTTTTGAAATAAAAAACAAATCAAATAAAAACTTGTTCACATTTTTTTCTCAATAGACTATATCACACAGTGATAATGAAGAAAAGGAGAAATCTACAGCCACATTAGCTTCGTGCAAAAACCACATACACTGGCACGCCAGATAGGCAAGAGATCAAAGCAAGACAATGCATACAAAAATATAGAAAATCTCCAATGCATGTCTGTTCACAGAAAAAAAGTCTCTTTTCACATTACATCCCACCGTACACTTTACTTCACCAAAGGGTCACTTAGGGACATTCTGTTGTTTGTCTTCATCACTGTGGTTGCTGTGTTAAGACTTGTGGCATCCACAGAAGAAATGATCCTGTTGTAGAATTATAGTTGCAGTACATCTGGATGATGTTTGGAATAGTGTGAACAACACGTCGGAGTGATAGAAAACTAGTACAATAAAAGCATATCATTTCCATCATAATCATTTATGACAAATTTTCTTTTTTAACTTTATATTTTAAAATACATACTATGACCTGTCACTTTAAGACATTCCAGCATTTGCTCATAATTAGTAGTGACAGGGTTAAATAATTTGGCATACTCAGCAAGCCATGCCAAAAAGGATGCATTTTTGTCTCTTGCAAAGGAGTCGGGGCACAGAGTCGGGGTTGATAAGAACAGGTCCCAAGATGCATTGTTGACCTGTTCCTCTCCCACGGGACACGCTGGGGAGATGGATGGGTTATAGAACAGCTGAGATTACAAATCGTGCTCAAGACTGGATCAGCCCATCAGTATTAGCACTCGCAAAACACATGCAAAGAAAAGAGTTTTGGACTCAGTCTTTCTGCCGACCTCTGGATGGTGCCTCACTTTGGGGAGTCTTTGAGAATAGGCACAAAAACCTATAAGGGCTGTACTAGGACCACACGCAAGTCACTGGACTTGGAAACCAGCCAGTATTCTTGTTTTCACATTGATAAAAAAGATTGTTTGGACGCTTTGAAGGAAAACAAGACTGTCACATGTGGACAAAGCAGTTGCCAGTTAGGAAGTTGAAATGTTCTGAGTAAGGCAAAGACGGATGAGCTATGATTCAGTCAAGAAAGAAACAAAAAACATGCATGACTGTTTTCATAACGGACAGACAGTTCAGAGGGGCTTAACACTGAGGTGAGACCAGACAGCTCATTGGTTGTTTGGATCCCCCACCCTCTCTTCTTCTTCCTCCTCTTCATCTTCCTCATCCAGAGAAACTATGCCTGATGAAGCCACGTCAGAGACCCTTCGGCGCAGGGCGTATTCAGGAGGATACTCTCCCACGGTGCCCTCCGTCTCTGTGGGACACACTGTGTTCTCATAATCCTTGCAGGGGCTGTCATCGTCCTCTCCAGGAGACAAGTACGTCTCGGAGTAAGACACTGAAAAGGGAGAGTCTTGTCCACCTCGTGATCTTAGACCCCGCCCTGTCCCTCTACCACAGGTGTGTCCTGCCCTTTGAAGCCGAGACAGCAACTCTTCACCCCCCTGTAGTGCTGACAGGATCTTAGCAACCAGTTCAGCGGCATTGCCAAGTGAGTGGGTGCCGCGGTGGGCCCCCAGGTCACGTAACAGTGGGTGGTGCTCGTCTAGGCTGCAGAGGCTGGAGGACAGAGTATCTGGGGATCCTGCTGTGGGAGAGGGCTCCCCACTGCCCCCCTCTCCTCCGGCTCCATCACAGCACAGCCCACGCAGTCCCAGTTGTTGGCAAAGCTGGCTGTGGATCAGGTCCTTCAAGTACGGTGGATATGATGACAGATCTGAAGGGAACCAAATAAACCTTTAGCATTAAGAAATACAACTCGATCAAAGAACTTCTACAAAACGTATTAACCAGTTTAACCTAATTGTGGAATAAAATAAAGCAATATCTTTGGCACTGACATTTGTTTATTACTGGCTACAAAAAGGGCTTAAGTGAAAGCTTGGTATATTTCTGATCAATAAAATGGAATCTGCTAAAAGGATAGCTGCTATTTAATTTAATTAAAGAATGCACTTTGGTGCAAAATCTCACAAATATTCCATCTATCCCCTACTGAGCTTGCGCACTACTTAATACTTAAGAGTCACGGATTTACAGACAATCTATCAATTTACTGTCATGTGAAGGCCTGGCCTAAGCATTAAGCAGGAAACAGTGGGTGAGTGTAGGACGCTAATAGGACTGAACTGAACTGAATATTAGCTTTGTCAGTGTAATCAAGATGAAAGCCCTGGTGTACAAACAGCCACACATGGCTATGGGGGAAAGACACGCTGCGTATTTATAACCCACTAACGCACAAGTACTGCCTGTGCTGCAAAGGAAATTATATTAAATTTGCAGGAGGGTTATCAAATTGCACTGAGGAGCAAAAAAAATGTCGACACGAAAACTAGGGCACTGGGACAATGGAAGATACACAGAGGAAAGGGGGAGGAGAAAGTGTGTGATGGCAAAATGAGGCCACATTATGGAGCAAACAAACACAGTTTAGCCTCACCCTGGCTACAGAGAGCGTACCTGTGCTCTGTGTGGTGGGCTCGTTGGCAGGCAGAAAGTCTTCGTCATAAGAGTCATCATTAGATTCGTCACCATCGACAGAAGACCAGGCCCTCAGCTTAGCTTCAGCGATGGCAAATTGCTCCGCCACACCTACGAGAACGGACAAACAAGATATAAAAACATGGCATGAGCCCTAGTAACTACACGGTTGTCATGGCAACTAGCCAGGAAAGCCAAGGAAGGTCTGTGATGTTGCCATGTCGTGTCACTCGCGCTACCTGAGGATCAAAGTGCACAGTGTAGAATTAGACTGGACAGACACACTTCTGCCAGGAGGGAATAAAACATAAATTGTTTGCGAACAGGTTAGTAAGTTTAGGTGTTAGGTTAAGATGAGATTTCTTATTTGTTGTTACTTTTATTCTGTAAGTATTAGTTTAAAAATGCAACTAATAATTGGCTATTGAGAGAAGATTGAGAATGAGTGACAGCTCATTCATGAAACTAGTTTTGAAGATACAAAAACTAATGTTAGAGCAAAAGAAAGACTATTGAATGATACTGATAACAAATCATCGCTGTGGTGCAGTGTGTTATAATAACACTGGATCAAGTTTGCCTGTAGATTATTCAAACTTTATATGTTTTGCATTTTTTTTTTAAACTCTGGTAATATCCTTTGTAAACTCTATCACATTCTTCCACTCAGCTCCTTTAAGTGTATGTAGATAAAACTAACTGAAAGGTCAGATGTGCTGTGTACCACATTGTAACACTACACAGAATACATCATAAACATGGGACAGGGAGAGTGTTTGGCCAAAATCACCTTGAGTTCATCAATCAGAGGCTAATCCTTACATTATTTTCCCTATATCTCTGTGCTTGCTGATATCCTCTGCATGTTTTATATCCCATAATATAAATTCTCTGCTATACAGACACTTTTTTTCCCCTTGAGCTCTCTCAAAAAAACTTTTTTCCACCTAGCATCTTTTATGCCTGCCTTTTTCCTTGTTCTTCAACAGTGTAATCCCTCAACCTTGTCTTTCATTTCTTATTTTGATTGATAACACTCTAAATCCTGCGCTTCACGCTGGTGTCTGCATGTCTCTTTGCTCTGGTCAATGCTTAGTATTCACGCATTGTCTCCCACAGTGAAAGATCAATACGCTCATTCATCGTACACTGTGGCTAGGCCCTGGAATCTCCTCAAACTGTGGTACATCCTCTGACAATTCAATGCATGCACAGCCCTTCAGTCCTCTTATAAAAATAAATCTTCCTTTAATTTATAGAGAGTTTTTTTGTTCTGTATGTGCATGTTGGACCTAGTACATGCAGTAAGTGCGAGAGGGCAACATGGCCACAAACAGTGTTCACAACCCAAAGACACTGAGTCTAATAGAAGATGTAAGAAGTTTTTTGCAAGTTCTGTTATACCACCAACGCCAGCTGAATGGAACAATTAATAACAAAATTATTTCAAAGGACAATCAATTTCCATGTAATTTTATATTGTTATATATTCCAGGTTTTTGAAGAAATGGTAAAACCTTCTTTGTGGATATGTTCACAGTCAATCCTATGAGTGGTTATACTACTTTGATGTCAAAATCACATGTGTATACACATTTTCAATCTATTATTTCTTTGGTATGTATTTAAAGAGAATTTATTTCTGAAATCTCTGGACAGAAATACAGAGAGAGATGACATGTAGCTGGGAAGCAAATGTAATGGCCTGTTCTTCCAAATAAACCAACGAGGCATGTTTTGTTGTGTTTAACTTAAAGATCTTTAAAAAATAAAAACTAGTTAACAATAATTGTACTTCATGCAGAAGAAACTACATATATGTTCACCTATATTTACGTATCGTACTCACTAATATGCATGCAGTCTGCCCAATCTACTCACAACAGCAATACAGCTAGGCAACAAGGAGACAGTTGCAAAAAAACAAAGTGAGCAGTCAGCTCGACTAGACATTTCCTAATGATGTGGGCAATTAGACTCAGATGCTGATGATGTGAAGAAAATACAGTGGGCTACTTTTAGTCATAAAACAGCCACAATAAAAATGCACCTCATCTGAAGAGAGCAGGGGTCACTTGGAGATTTAGGGATCACTGAAGAATGAAAAATGAGAATAGAGGTGGCACAGAGGAAAAAAATAACGCTCAGTCATGGTGGCAGTAGCCAGGAGCAAATCCTTACTCTGCAAATTAACCTTGAGAGTCTGCAATGCAGGGAGTGAGAATATGAAAGGAGGGCCGGCAGGAGCAAAAAAGAGTGAATAGACAGAAAAACAAAGGAGATAGTATTGAGGCGGGTCAGAGAGGACCAGAGAAGGGAGGGTAATCAGCGGGCAGTGAATGAGAGATATTCAGAGGGTAGAAGTTAGAGGAAGTACTAGTCTAAGTATTCTTCATTTATGTAGTTTTAACTTACAATAAAATCAAGAATGCATTTAACAGAAAAATGCTACACTTATGTTTCAATAACATGGGCAAAGCAAAACTGAAACCAAAAAAGTGAATATGTTCTTGTATGTTCTTGAGACAGAGGTGAATGCAACAAAAGCCAGGGTTAAACAATACACAAACACAACTGAATACCTTGCTTATTGTGCTAAACTGAATACAGAGTGATGTACACAACTACCTAAACAATAAAATGCAATGGTTTGGATCTACAATATAAATCCATTGTACTGATGATGTTGGGGTATATGTTGCCTTAATGTATGAATGTGGAGTCAATAATACTAGTGATAAAACACACAGGGAGAGTGTCTCACCGGCTGCAAACCGTGCCTCCTGTTCCCCCTCCGTGAGGTCAGAGTAGGAGTTGAAATCTGATTCCAGGGCAGGAGTCTCCATGGGCTTACACCAGCCTTTCCACTCAATGAGATGAGCCACTCGGCCTTGAGCCATAGCTGTTGGCTTGGTCACATGGTCCTTTACTACCTGGGAAATGCCTGAACAGCAAAGAAACATCAGTATGTGCACTATAACATGTGGTGTTTGATAAAGCTTGTTTGTGAAACGTGCTTACCATGCAGAGAAGACCGTGCTAATGCAGCAATCTCCTGAATGGTTAGAGCTCGTCTTGATTTTGGTAACATTTCAATTGTGTCGTCAACATTCACCTGAAACAAAAGAAAAAGTTCATGTTAGGAAAGACTAGTACAGCAGCTCAGCAGGAGGCCACCAGCTTCTGAAAGCACTTCTCTGTGACTCATGGGAAAAACCCAGATCTGTCTGAAGACGGCAAAGGGACTCCTGTCTTCAAAGAACTTCAAGTTTATCTTTGTACTTCAAGGCTGGGAAAAAAAAAGATGTATTTTTTTAAATAAATGTGTTCTTAAATGAGTCACAAGCAGCACATCGACAAAGGCAGATAATGTGCCAGATGTTACATGTTTCAGTAAAAGTGAAAAATGTGCATGTTTATTATTGAACATTATGACTAAATGTTGGCCAAAGATGACACCAAAAATCTTTCACCAGTTAAAAAAAATATGAAAAAAATAATATATCTGTGGATTTTGTGCTTAGTGTTAGATTCACTTGTGCTGTTTGTTAAATAAGCCTGAGGTCTAATTAGTGAACTAATGGTTTGTTCACAGAAACAAGTTGCGAATGGATCCTATCCCAGCAGCTTTCGACCTCATTGGTACACCCAATGATTGTAAAAAATATGTTATGTCTTCAGCCCATTGCTCCCCTTTTCACCGATATTGTTCTTACCACAGGGCAATAAAATGGCGGTTATATCCGGTCTTTTCAGCTTTTACTCCAAAGTAAAACAATAGTTTTCAGATAGCATAAATGGACATATTACTCAAAGATCAACCCCTCCAGAGTTGTCATGTAGTGAAAACTTAGCTCAGAGACCGGAACCATCTTTTGTACCAGGCTGTAAACATGATTTTTACACTTGTAAAGTCGCCATTGGGTTTCTCCTTAAATTTGTGCTTTTGGAGCCTGCCCTCTGGTGGACAGCGGTATATCGCTGTATGGAGGCGCTCTTTACTTGAGGACCTTTTAAAGGGTTCCATGAAGTAGGCTTGGGTACACCCTGAACAATGGCCAGTTAGTCGCAGGGCTGACTCTCAAGAAACAAACTGTCTATACTGGTTAAAAACTAATATTATGTAGTTTTCTACCATAGAATTCACAATCTAGTTTCATCATAAATGTCATCATAGTGTGGCTTTGTCCTTAATGCCTTAGTATAAAGCTATAAGGTGAAGCTAATAATATGTATAACTGTAGATACTGTATCATATGAATTATATATTATACATATACAATAACCAAGCATAACTTCCTGCCCTGTGGTAGTGAAGGAACCATATGGCAGACAAAAGCCAGGCCCCCTTCTCCATCAAACACGTCCAGTCTTTAAAGCCAGCCCACAGTGGGAGTATCAAGTGTTGACATGATCCTTTGTCCCACTGACTCTTTTTATAGCATATACCTGTTCTCATGTGGGAAACAGCACGTCGACAGGCAAAGGCCGAGTGCTGTTACCTAATAGGGGTCACCACACTCGGCTGACTGAGCAGTTTGATAGTGGTTTCAGGTGTACAAATACATGCGAACGGTACAGTTTGTATAAAGAAACACTGCATACAATAGGCTAGTGGGAAATCGAGTGTTCATTCAAAGCAAAGAAAAGAACATCAGACATCATAATGAAGTTTTGCTATGACCTTGTCCCAACTATTTCCACTTAAAAGCAACAAAATACCAGCAAAAAACAAATAAAAAAGGGCCTGCAATGCCATGCGCTGTAATCCTCAGGCACCACAAAGCTTCAGATTAGAGAACAATCTATGCTCAGTCTTGACATATATCCTCCTGATATTGTTTATGTCTTTATTTTAAATAGTGTTCCCTAGATACTGCATTTCTGTTCTCAATGCAAGTCATTCAAAAATATGGGTGAAGGAATGAGTGCATAGCATAAAGTGAAAATGTGAGTTTTGCAGAAGACATTGCTAAAATGAATTGTGATGTGCATTGTAATGTATTGTAGGTAAAAAATGTCAAATAGCCATAGAGTGTTTAGTATCCATATCCTAAATGCTGAGTGTGCTTTTACAGATTTCAAACAATGACAGATAAGAAGAAAAGTAGACACAAGTGAGCTACATTTCCCTCTACAGTAGCTATATGGATGTCTGTTAGCTCAGAAGGTTGAGTTTGTTGCCAGTGATTTGTTTTATGGTACATCACTGCTTTGGCACACAATAATATTAAAACCACCAACAAAAAACTGAGTCACTTTCGTTTCAGATATTTTCCTACACATTTGGACCTGCTGAAATATTCATATAGGCTGCAACCCTGTTTATCTGAGCTTCAGTGTTGCTGACAGCTAAAAGGCACAGTGGGCTGGCGGCAGCGCTCTCCCACCGGCCTAATGAACAGCAGAGAAAGACATAACTCAGATGAAAAGAGTGGCTAAACACGGGTGCAATCTCTGGCCTCTTGTTGAAAATACAACAAACAGACAGTAACTGCAGTGATTACAGCTAAACAGTTTGATTTCTTCACCAAATGCACTCAGAAGTGATGAGAAACTTTATATTTATTTATATTTTCATGGTCTGGTGCACATCGACATGATGCTGCTTAGACGCAGCTAAGGCTTTTAAATCCTTGGTTAACAGCCTGTGATGGACAACTAATGCAGCCTGCAGACAGTGCATCAAGACAAAACATGACATATTCTTCAACACAAGAAGAGCTGTGAGTGAAACGAGAGTGGATGAGCGGAGTGCTGTTTGTGAAGCTGCATTACTCAAGACAAGCATTCGTATAAAGTTAACAATTTAAGCGATTTGTCAAATACAACTTTAAAGTAATTTTTTATTCTTTTTTATCTACAGTAAATTATTCAAAACCCAATAATATACCATTGAAAATAACAGTATCTTATGGAAAATAGGATTCTCAGGAAATAAGGCTACATTTTAAGCTAAGCAACCTACTCATCTCTGTTAAACATGGAGGCGTTATAATGTGTCATAAAACAACAAGTGAGCATTCGCTCTCCTCGGCTTCTTTCTTTAACTTTTCCACGCTTGGAACATTTCTATGGCAACCGGTCGCCATGGAACAAATCCTCTTCGTA
Source organism: Neodontobutis hainanensis (assembly GCA_024349245.1). Classification (NCBI taxonomy): domain Eukaryota; kingdom Metazoa; phylum Chordata; class Actinopteri; order Gobiiformes; family Odontobutidae; genus Neodontobutis; species Neodontobutis hainanensis. Next base: position 4,427,196 of record JALDNG010000020.1, read on the forward strand.
TGTCTGCGCTCCTGATTCACTGATGATGTCATGCGCTCCGAGCACCGAGCAACATTCACAATAGACAAATTAATGAGTCTCGCATGTGCTTTTTGTGTGTTCAGGTTTGGGAGACGGTGCTACTGCCAAAACGGGCATCACAAAAGAGATCTGCTACGTCACAGCAAAAAAATCATATCATTTTTGGCACTCTGTTCTGCTTCAAAGCCATATTGTTGCTTCGCTGGTGCTAATCTATCCGAGCGTAAATGTGCATGATGTGTGTCCAAAGCTTATTTCCAACTGTAAAAGCAATATAAGGCACATCCATTATGTCTCTCACAACCTGCACTTGATTTAATAATAGGCACACCCAGGAGGAGTAAGAGGCTGCATCTGATAATGGATCACTTATGTGCTGCTAATCCTCACCTGGCTGACTCCCTGCGACACATCACACTCACACCCAGATGGTGTGCAATGGTGGGTAAAAGAGACAAGGTGGAGCCATCATTCTTGTCATAAATGTCACTTTTACCCTGTGTTTGCTCTGGACAGGCATGACAAAAGTCAGTCTTTCTTCAGGATTAAAATGCCTTGCACATACGTCAGCCAAGGGACAATACGCCCAAACTATGATCTAAAGAGTGTAATTAAAGAATATCTTGAAATGGTATAATAACTAGCACAAATTCACAAGGACTATATCATTACTATAAATTTTTGACACAGCAATTGTCATTTTGTTTAAATGCAGTACCTTGTAAACTCCCCAAATTATAATTTTACAATATAATTATTAGTTTCTTCAACATAATCACCAAGAAATTAAGTTACTATTTCTTAAAGTGGTAGCCTCAACAAAACTTTACAGTTACAGTAATGTATTTTTAATGTATGTTTTTAATGATGTGACATTGCTGGGGGCTTATATAAAACATTTTAGGAAGCGAGTTTTGGCGTATGAAATACAATGTGACTTTGGCACTTGACATTGGGCCCCAAACCCCAGCATTGAACGTGGTTGTTATCCGACTTTGAGTGGAAATCAACACTTTATGGGTTAGCAAAGCGTATCATGTCACTGTTACTATCCAAGCAGACACAAGTCACACTTCTCTTTTTCTTGGTCTAAAACTGAAAATCTGCACTTTCATATAAAGAACTATAATTACAGTGAAAGGCTTGCAAATAATTACAAAGCAACTGGTTAACATTCATTTAAAACCAAAATTGAAAAAAGAGCCAGGTTTGAAATGGCTTGATTAATTGAGCAATTATGAAACCAGGAAGGGGGAGAAAATAATTTTCTGCTTCATGTAGCAAATGACTACAGTAAGAGACTGTCATCTTTCATTAAGTGTTTCTGTTGGTTGACATGCTACAAAATTGGGCTACAGTATCGTTAACCTGCAGTATACACAATTTAATATCATTGTCATAATAACAGCTAACTTCTGCAGCGATTAGTGAGTCACGGTTATTTAAGCGGAAGTTTAAGACGCTAAACAACGAAGAGGAAACTAAAGATGAATAAATTAAAATGAATAACAATGTTTTCATTAGTGGGATTATATTTATATGAACTCCTAAATCCCTATAATATATCAACTGCACAAAACAATTTGGACCATTTTCTTCAAAACTGGTAAGCCATGAACTGACCTCCAACCTAAACGTCCATAAAAGTCATGAGTGCTACAAGTTTTTCCATTTCTGTAAAGTCACGGAATTATACCAACATTGTTGTATATTTTCCAATGAAATACCTACAAGATACTTAGGCGTTACAAAGAACCAGTCTCCACCACAAAAGACAAAACTCTGGCTGATTGCATGTAGAGAAATGTGCACCTTGCTGAAGTCCAAAACGGCCAAAGGTGAAGTCAGAATGAGCCTGCGGGCCAAGCTGGTTCGCGTGTTCCCCAAAAGTGTGAGGTCAGACATGGAGCTCGCAGCGCTCCAGTCCACACGCAATGCACCGTCAACCGCCACTGTCAGGAGGAAGAGAGCGGCGTGAAGATTACAGAAAATCAAAATGGTAAAACTCATAGTTGCTTGGAACTTGCTCTTGAACTAATAACTAGATAGAAAGAAAAACAAAGTTTGTTTATTTGGAGATGTATGAGTTACTTGAGCAAGGACTCTCTTAACTATGAGTTTTATAGATTTTATTAATCTATCTTTATTTTAAGACGTTTGTATGGCCATGCCAACCCATGCCTATAACCTTTAGCAGCCACAGGCGGATGATAACCTTTTGAAGAAATGTAATGTTGCCATATCTCACTGCACCTTCCCATCTGAGACAGCATAAAACTGTAAATCCAGTTAATACTAGTCAAAAAAAGATCAAGATCACAGAATCTTTGGAAATCTTTAAAATCAGTAGAACAGTAGAAAACAAAGCATCTGAGAGATTAATTTGAGGGCCACTGAGATGTAACAAAATAAGGAAAGGTATACTATTTTTGAATGCAATATAATATCAATAATAATTCAATTTTAAAGTCTTTCTAATTGCAATCATATTTACTGTGCACTCAACTACATTTTGGTATATACACCAGCTACCTCAAGCCCAATGACATTACATGCATTAGTCGGGTTACAATAGCAACAAAGCCATTACTCATATTGGATATACTAATGAAAAAAACTGTACTGTGTAAGCTGTACATCAGACAGGCTTTCAGGGTAGAGGCTCCTTGAAGTGAGATGACTGGACTTACAGTGCTTTCATGCGCTTCAAGCCATGCCACATCATGCAGGTAAGGCCCTGGCAGTAGCCCAAAAACTGATTTTTATTTAATGAAGTTACTTAGTTGAGGGGCAAGAAGCAATACAAAAGCAAAAACCTGGAGGAAACATCAATTTCTAATGGTATTATGCAACATAAGTTTTATTATTATTTTAGACACCTCATTGGCACGTCATTAAAACACGTCAGCAGCACAAACAGATCAACTGCAAATGTCACTGGCTGCTGACACGTCAAGGCTGCACATGTTTAACCTTTCTATTCACTGCTCTCGTGTTGACCAACAGGACTACATTTCAGCACCATGAACAGCTCTCCATACGTGCACTAGGCTCTGCCCGGGCCATCACTCTTTAAATCAGATTTACACAGAAAAGATGAAGCTGTACGTTGGCTTCTAAATGTCAGCAACCTGGCTCTTCTTTCCATCCCTCCACCGCAGGAAGCCGTTTCTAGTTACTGTCTGTGAAAAGAACAACTCGCTCGATTAGTCTCCAGCACCCATCTCAAATAGACCAATATCAAGAGCAATCACTCACCCCCTCTGGGTCAAAGCGCTGCCGTTTAGCGTGCTGAGCTCAAGTTGCCCACCAGTAGAATTCAATATGTGCCGTTTAATTGGCTGTGATGAGATCAGATACACTGGGGGTATTGTATCTGTGAATCTAGGCCACGGTGGTCAATGAAAGCATTGTTCAGAGGAGAAAAAAGTGTCACAAACAATACAGAACAGAGGCTTTAATGTCTCCATCTTATGCATCTATAGTGAATGGCTCTGAATGCAGAAGACGTATTGCCCTTAATGCGGCACACTAATAGATTTCAAACTGCACTGCGCACCCTTTTATAAAACAGGGCTTGCATTCTCTTTCAGTCCGCAGTACACAAGTCCTTTAATCCAGGGCTTTTGCAGCAGTGGCCCCTTAGTCAGCAGAAGGATGCAAATGAAGTAGCATGAGCTTAAAGGAAACACGGCTGGGGCACATGAGCTGTGATTACAAATTTATGAATCGTTGACAGAACTTAAATGTGAACAGAAAGTAAATCATAAACATTATTATTATTTTATCTTGACAGAAAAATCTTAATACACAGAATGACAAAATGTATACAAGCCAAAACTTATTAACAAGGGTGGGTGGGCACAGTGATTCAGTAAAATGGTAAAAATACCTCAATTACACTTTTAATACTACCTGAAAAACTGTAAATAATATTTTTCCAATGAAAGATGAATAATCTTGCTAATCATGCTAATCCTGTTGATTTGAGGTTCTATTTCAATTATTAATTGCAAAGCTCTATTGTCAACATTGATTTTGTTCTGTATTTGCATTTTAAATCTGTATGATTATAAGCTTATGCACTGTACCATACATAATATAATTATTATGTATAATGCTGGGGGACATACATATACAATCTCTTCTTCTTGCCGTGACTGGCCCTCAAGCAGAACTCTGGGCACAACTGCCGGCCATATTAGAAGCAAAGCAACAGGTAATCACCTCTTGATTATTGTACAACTGTTCTCGTAATAGACATGCTGGGGCTTTCTGCATTAAAATTTCTTAGACTAAACAGCTTTGAATTGCAAAAGGTTAAAACAACTGTGGCCCTGCAGTCATCCTCCATCTGCACCTAATTTGTCCATCTTTTTATCTTAATTAATCCTCTCACCCAGCTCCAAAAATATACTCCACATTTTCCTTCAAAGATTTTAAATTTTATTTGCCTATTTACTATTTATCTTGCTTAGGTCTGGCTGACTCACACGCACACACTCTCCTTCTGTCTATGTAGTTGCCGTTGTCGTGGAAACTGCAGATGGAGAGACCTCAGCAGCCCGTGTTTTTCCTCTTTCTGTCTCTCCGAGAGACTTGGGGAAGAAGGAAATCATCACAATTAGGTCAAGACCAGCAGAGGCAGCATGATGTCACAATCATATACAGAAAAATAACCTGAGTCAAACAGGTGTCTGCTGCTGACCTACTGTAATAGTAGAAGGGCAATGGAGAGATTTATTAATTGTAGGGCACGTCCTCATGAGGTGGAGACAAGGGGACGAGACGCCATAATCACCATGAGAGATGCCACACCGAGCCAAGCCAGAGTCATCAACAGCACATTGGTAAAGAATGAACAGAAACAATTCACAAAAAAACGGAGATAAAAAAGGTGGCCATATCATGATCAAATAAAATAATGGGGAAATGTAAAATCAGTAGCCCATTAATATCCCTGCAACAAACCTGCAGCCATGTAAAGGTATCTAATTTATAAAGAAAATTTGGGCAAAGACAAATATTGGGGGTCTGTGTTGTGTTTAAGTCCTTGATCCAAGCACGACAGAAGATGTATTTATGAGCATGTGAGTGATGTTACGCATAGTACACAGACATGAATGACTGGAGACTTTAGTGTCCATTACATAACATCCAGGTGTGAAATCTGTGGGAGACAGCCCCAGAGCGACAGAGGTCCGCGGCGAGAGCAGGTATGGAGGGAAAAAAAAAAGAACAGCGTCCTTTGGCGACATTTAGCCAGACGCCAAAGCAGGGGACACACTAAGGTGTAAACAAGCGTGAGAGCAAATAGACGCCGTGGCAACAGGGAGCTCGTTTCTTGGCAACAAGAAGAATCGTGAATAAACGACCCATGCCTGCATATAGTACGACGAGATAAAGCCATATGTTTGTGTATGATGTAAGTGAGTGTGCGTGAAATCTTGATTGATGCGTAAAATGTGTCCTACCTTCCAACTAAATTGGGTCAAAACGGTCAGAACCATTGTTTCTGCGTGGGTCTTCTGGTTATAAAAAAAAAGCAAGCAGCCTTCTAGCAGAGCATCCCTTCCAGCAGCCAAGAAAGAACCAAGAGGAAGATTTGTTTACGCGCTTTCAGTCTGTTGCGACTGCTCAACCAAAAAGCTTCTTCTTCTTCATGCAACTCTCTCGTAGCATCGCGATGTTTAGGCTGCATATAAGCAGCCCCATCCATCTGCACTCCTCACTGCGTTTAACCTCGAGGCATAAATCACTGAGGTGCATACAATTTATAAGGAGACTTGCCAAAACCACTTTTAACTTACAAGAAGAAGAAGAAGAATTCAGCAGCAAAAATAATAAGAAGCAAATCAGGCACTACAAGACATTCAAACTCTTACCAACTGGCGCTTTAGAGCTGATACACCCCATGTTTTCAGTTGCATGTATACGGCTTTAAGTCCCTACATTTGTTGAATTTTGTAAGAAGAAAGCGTGTTGTATACCTCGCAGATAGAAAGCCTCTGTCACTGGTTCCGTCTCACTCAGACCACCGGAGTGACGCCGAGGGCGGGGGGAAGGAGTCCGCACATCACTTCTGCTGCATTTTCTTCCATGTGACGCTTTCATTCATTTACACCGCATTCAAACATCTCCCTCAGTAACAAGTTCCCAGGGTGTCCTGTTGTCACCCCACCAACCCGAGCACAATCAGACACGTTGGCTAAGAGCACAGAAAATCCCACGACAAATTTCTTTTATACATCCCTGAAGTCGTTTCCGCCTCCCGCTGCTGTGTGTTCGCAAGGTAGGAGCGGAAAGAGACCTGATTGGCTGGTGTCTCCTTACACCACGAGAAGAGGCAGGGCTAGGACGCAACAGAAATATGTGCATGTTCTTACTGTAGTAGTCTGTGTGCTTATTGAGGTTTTTTATACGCACAGGAGGACTCTGTAAAAGTACATATTTCTACTGATTATTCAGTTTTGGGCACGATTTCGATTCGTGATTTTAAACGTGTAAAAGATTATTATTTTTCCACAATGTAGCCTACAGTGAATATTGACTGATTCCAGCTGAATACCCGGATATTATTTATTGAATGCCTTTAATATTAATAGACACTCTCACACTCTACTTGTGGATTGTTGTTCTATTCAATAAGATGTTTGAGTTGGTAAACGGGGATATAACCAAAGTGACTGTGCCAAAAGGATTTTCAAGCGTTTTTATAAACTTTTTTATAAACTCTTTCACCAATGGAGGCTTTTCTTCTTTAGACTCGATGATGTCGCACCTCTGTTTTCAGATACCAACATAGAAGGTACAGCTTCAAGTATGTCATTCAGAAGTGTACATGTACTTGATTTGTTCTTGTCCAGTATAATCAAAGTGTTTGCAGTCTCAGAGGTCACCCTAGACCTACAAATGGCCTCGGGTTTGGTGCAATGATGCAATAATGGCATGGTCCAATTATGGCAGCAAACTCACATGTGATGGGAAAGTGACATTTTTCACACACTGTGTTACACTTTCTAACGACATCAGACAAACAGAACCTCATTTTATACATCCTTCTTTCAATGTGGCTGCAAGCTTATTATGACCTCACAGAGTCCACCAAATATAGGCAACACATCTAAACATAAAGGTGACAGTGCATTTTCAATCAGAATGAATAATTATATGTCTCTCTGGAAGGGAGGTCTATTGTGGCCTATTTGTATTTGTCTCCAGGCAGGCCTCACTCAAGCATCTTCACTTTGTGTGTCTCTGACTGCCCACCATGGCTCTAAACATAGACACACAGAGATGGGGCCCATGCCACTCCTTTCAAAGAAAACTGACCTGGGATCATATGAGAGACCGCCCCCACAATTGAAAAATGCTCCCGATCATGAATGGACACTATATGAGTCAAATAGCCCATCCTGCTTTAGACTGGTTAATTTACATAGCTTTTTCTCAATAAGCAAATAAAAAAATCACTAGTGAGAAATACTATGTCTTCAGAGATATTTGTACACAAAAGTATAAGTGCCCTCTCTTCGCAACTCCCTAATGCATTCATCAAGCTAACAGCAATGCAACAACACGCTTTAAAAACATTGCATTTATCTTAAGAATATAATTAAGCCATGCAATCCACTGTTGTTTCTACGGGTCATTTAACTGATTGTTGGCATGGCAACAAAGGCCTCATTGGTAATTTTATTGTTGACTGTTTGTTGTAAAGCACGAGGGCCGCTTTACTGACTATTACTGTTGCACTATTAAAAGCGTTAAGCAAATTAGAATGAGGTTCAGGACATTCAAAAGAGCCATTAGTATATCAATGCTGGGATCATTAAATTAACAGATAGGCCTATTAGTGAAAAAAAAAGACAAACAGTTTCACAATATGACCGTTTTTCGGAAGGTTTTCAATGCTATTAACTGTATTTTAGATGATGCAGCCACAAAAGACAGTAGATTATCTGCAATATGAACTATACTATACTATAACAACAACAACCTGTGTCATTTCAGAGAAAAAAATCCCGTTGCAATGTAACACTTTGACCAGAGGACGCTTATTCAGTAAAGTTTTTTTTTTCATTTATCCAGGCTTTCCCATCTGAAAGGTCTGCCATCTTTTTCCTGCAGTGCACCCAACTCCCATTTCATAACAGCATCAAAGTTGCGGCAAATGCAGAAGAGCAGCTCCAGAACGTTGAGCTCACGTTCAATGAAGAGTGTCTGTATCTGGAGCTCCAGCGTCACCTACAGGACGGTTATGAAACAACAGTGAGGGGCAGAGAGCCTGTTGCGCAGCGCAGCACTTTCTATACTCCCACAGCTATCAAAAATCTTAGAAAAGATTTTTGTTGCCCGTTTAAATGGTTTTATAGATGAGCATAACCTACTTAGCGATAGTCAATATGGCTTTAGAAATAACAGATCAACTTCACTTGCATTAATTGACCTCATGGAGGAAACAACTGATAAAATAGACAACAAGATGCATTCCATAGGCATTTTCATAGATCTCCAGAAAGCCTTTGATACAAGATCACAAAATAGTTCTAAAAAAATTATACAGTGTGAAGGAGGACAGCTGGGAATCTGCAGAGATGGTTTCCTCAGTCAGACCCACAGACTGTGTTTGATCAGGAAATCTTCAATATACAGTTTGAAAAATTATAGTATCTACATCTTCTTTTCTTTTTTTAAATGATGAGGATGGCATGTTAGGCTCAGCATGAGAAGTAGACATATCACTTACACTAGGTTTGCGTAAACCAGGACCTTTTAAATAAGTGCACTGGTTACAGACTTTACACAAAACTAGGCCAAGGCCAGCAATAAAGTCGGTGCCTTTGTGGGCAGACACTAAATAGAGCACTTGGAGATCTTGCAGGTTTAAGGTACGACTTAAGAACCTGGCTTTTGTCTATATAGCTTATTATTAATGATAAGCTATGCTATAAAAACTATTTAAAAAAGTAGTTTTTAAGATCAGACAGATTTAGTTTTTTTCTGAAAAAAGTTTTGAAAAATCTTGTTCTGGAATCGTCCAAAGATTTCATGACTCTGTCCTATTTAAAAGGCCAATTTGCAGAAAATATAGTTAAGAGCAAAGGATTTGATTTATTAAATTTTGCTCCCACTAAAACCAAGGCCAACATGATGCAAAATTTTAAAAACATGTATGTGCCCACCAACATGATATTTTATATTTTTCATCCTTTTACCATCCTTACAATGGCGATACGCCCAGATGTAGCGTACTTTGTGACAAAACATCCCTGACTGCAGCTTCCTTCAGGACAAGATAACAGTTTCTCTCAGATGAGTCTGTCTAATTGAGTCTGAAAGATTAGCTCATTTGTGATTGCCAAAATAATGGCCTTGAGCCCAAATGAGTGCAAGGTAGAGTAAAAACAATGTTTATTAAAGTCCAAATCCCCAGCAGATGTCCAAAAACGTTATGGCAATCTGTCACCCCAAGATAAAAATAGGGGCTGTTCAAATGTTTTGCAGTATTAATGGACTCCTGTAGTAATGGCATCAAAGCTCAATTAGCACTGCGGATATTAGAGCACGTCAAAGCAATAAGTCTTTGTGGCGCTGTTGATGTTGATAAAGACACATAAATCAAAAATAAACCCATCTACACAAGTGGAAGATCAGTATAGACTTAGACTTAGAGATAGAAGGAGTAACAGAGTGAAAATGTACCTATTCTTTGACCTCTTATTGTTTGTCATTGTGTCATAACCTATTAAACAATTGTCCCCTTGCCCCCTGGTACATAAAAACAGGGCAATCGGACTTTGAAAGGAAGTATACTGGATACATTCAATAAAAGGTTTAAAAGACAGGTTGGTGCCTTTTCATTTTATTGTAATCTTCTATAAATACTTTACCACCTGTGCTTTGTCTGTGGAGGTTCTCAGTCATCCAGGACATCGTGAAGGAAAGGTTTGCGTAAAAGCATAGAATAGAGTAAAAGAAAAGAGACGAAACATCTTCACCTTGACAAAGAAGTCCAGATGCTTTTACTCAAACCTTTCCTTCACCTGTGCTTTGTTGTCAAGGACATCATTCCCCTGACTCAGCAGGTTTCAGAGTCATATATTCATGTCACTGAAGGGTCTTAGCTCACCCACAGCCTGACGTCTGATGTAGCGATATAGTCACTAAAGCTGATTAAAAACTTGACTCTCACAGGAGCACAGTGAGCAGCAGCAGAGCACTGAGCAGTCTGCCGAGCACAGCGCCCCCTATGGTTGGGGCATGGTTTTTGTCACCACTGAACGTGGGGAGGACTGCAGAAGTCCCAGGCAGCTGGACACTCTCACAGTGTCTGAGATCTTCTCCCACACACGCTGCATAAGCCATAGCATGGGCAACATAGTTCTGCTCCTGGATGCCCTGAAACAAGTGGGACATGGGTCCACGGGCAAGAATGGCTACATCTTCTCCGCTGTGAGTGGTCGACTCTGTGGGCACCGCAGAAAGCTGCACGTAATCCTTAGTTTCTAAAAAAGAAACAGAGAAATTGAAGTAAACATGGTATAGCTCTATAAGTTTATTTACTGTGCCACTTTTTTAATGTCACCTGCTGTAAGTTCCTTGGACTTTCAAAACTCTAGGACTAAAGTGCTTTTATCTCAAGTGTTTTGCCAACTGAATAGGCCACTTTTTTCATCGCTGGTTATTGTTTGGTTGTGTGTTCATTGCCTTCACTTCTCATTTCTTGGGGAAATATCTATTTAGGGATATTTATTTTTATATTTCAGAGATCCTCAACCCTCAGGGGTTGATGTATGGATATATTGATGGAGCATTTAGAAGAGCTGTTTATTTTCTTACTAGTATCCACTTCTCGGAGGTCAGGCCGTGATCCATTGATGATCTTGTGCCCAGGTCCATTCCCATACATCAGCATAGTGTATGGATGTGAATCCAAAGCCCACAGTGGAGATTTACCTGTGAAAAACATTAATGGCATCAGTTTCTTTGATTTTAATGTCTTTCATTCCTTGTAGAGACCCCCCCCTCTCTGTCACACACAAACAGGGGTGGGGCTTGTGGATCCCCAGGGGGCTGCCGGAGGTCTAAAGCTTGTTGAGTGTCTCAGCGTTTCTCTCCAGATGAGCCATTAGCCCGGCAAGACTCCCGCTGATGAAAAGCTCAGAGCTTCACAGGCACATTAATCACAGTTGTACCACATGGAGGAGGAAGAGGAGGAAGAGGAGGAAGAGGAGGATGGACGAGTGCTGTGAACATAGGACTCAATCAAAACCAGATCCTGGTGACCTATAGGTTCTTTTGACTTGTAATCTATCAGCATCTTCATTTAGGACAGGTTGTTGGGTAGTTCTTTTCAGAAAGAAACCACCTTTCTAAATATAATCATCAGGACAGATCAAATATGTATACAATGTTTAGAAGAGGATAAAGAGGACAAAATGTTGAATAAATACAGAACAACATAGAGAGACAAAGACAGAAGCACACAGGTGCCTGTCAATCAAAGTTACCACAAATTCATTCGTTACAGTTTATTAGCCCTTAAGAAAAAAGGCCAATCTAAAACAAACTTTGTATTTTACTTTTTAAGTCCCCTTGGTTAAAGTGAACTCCAAACAATACTGTAGACTTTCCAAAAGAAAATGGAGATTAAATGAGGAAGTTTCACAAATGCAAAGTCCAAAAGGGGATTTAGTCAAAGATTGACATAATTTAGAACCGAGAAAGACATCTGTGCTTGCACACAGACAGTAAGCAGACAGATGAGGGGAAAAAAACACACCATTTCAAAAGAGAAAGATACAAAAGACTGCTGGCTGAATGTGTTTACTGAGCTGTAATTGCTCAGCAGTAAATGCAAAAAAAAAAAAAGTGGAAATGTCAAGCTGTTGCAGCACAATGTTACTGAAGCCAAGAGCAGGCTGACAGTGCAGTGAGAGACTTTCAAATACAGAGATCACCAAATGCCACCTCCAGTTACTGCGCTATTGTCACCGGGATAAACAGACATAGACGGGCCATATAGATGTGGATGTTTTGACTTCAAAGGAGGTAAATCTTCTTGTCATGTGTGAAAAAGGGTAAAGTGCCACATCGTCACATGTGACAAAAGTCAATGTTAGAGCTTTATATAAGAGGTTACAGTTACCCAGAATGCTCTGCCCTCTGAATGGATATCCATTGAAGGTGAAAGGGTGGGAATGGTCCGCCATCACTATAGTCAGAGTCTCCTCTTCTTTGGTCAGTTCAAGTCCCTTAGCGATAGCATTGTCAAAAGCAACGGTCTCATGAAGTGCCATGTAACCCCGTCCCAAGTGATGGGCCTGGTCGATGCGTCCACCTGGTGTTAAATAGAAGTTTAGCTTAGTTGATTCATTCACAAAGAAAAAAAAAGCATTTGTTAGAGAACATTTAAGCTCCCCTTTAGAGCTGAGAGGAGTCACACAAGAGAAAATGACAGGCTTGAGATTTTTTGGATGTCTTATGCAGAAGAAGTTTATTGACCATCAACACGGGACACTCAACACAGTGTAGTATTGGAAAACCAGTCCAGCATGCTTCTGGGATCACGCTATGCTGTGGTGTTTAACATTAAACAGGTGAAGACTCTACAGCTACTTTTCTAGTGTACTTCACTTTAATACCATTACTGCACTAGACATGTGTCATGGCATGTCTCAGGATAAATCTTGCCAATTTCCTCTTGGTGCTTCATGACAGCAATAAAAATACCTTACAGATAGGTCAGGCACATATAAACTTTTCTTTCAGCACTTCCTTT